>CATOUR010000309.1:0-15699 GCA_951848785.1 Callosobruchus maculatus
AATGTCTTTTTTATTGGTGGGGTTAGGGTTCAGTTACCCTCATTAGTTGCCGCTCAGTCTTAAAACTCTTAAAACTTATTGTGCACACGGCCATAGGACACTAGCGCGCCGCGGTCAGACTTGTCCTAATACCACTGGTCAGAAGCCCATAAAATATTTTGGATAATAGGCAGGTATGTGGACACCAGCGCGCGAGGCGGCGAGGTAAATTTATGTCTTATAATTTTCACAGATTTTAAATATTCGTCATTTTTTGCGATCTTGCTAATAGTTACTGAAGAATTTGTAGAAATCCAGTCAGAGGTATCGTTACCTTTGACTTGACAGAAATGAATTACTTTTTTATATTATTAAATGCGAAATTTTGTTCTGAACATAATAAGTTAATTTGATCACTATAATAGATGTAAATAAAGAAGTTGGTATTGTCAGCGGACCGAAATGTCTTTATAATACCCCAAAAAATTTTAATTAATCAGAACGTGTTCTAATTTGTCACAAATTTGATCAATTTCTTGACGATGTCCGAGAAATTTACCTTCACAGCTTGTCTTGTGGGAGGATCATGGTTGTGCTCATTATTTCTTTTAAGAACAATCTCTTCCGATTGATGTTGGTTTCTTTATCTCTTCGTAACGTATGCTCTTCAAGGACTATTAATTTATTCCCTTTCATACTTAACATAGTCTCCATGATGAAAAGGTAGAACACAAACAATACTCACAAACAGCAACTAAGGATTGCAAACTACTGAAATATTTTCATTAAAGGTAGTTTTATATACGTACAGAAGCCGAATAGTCATTTAAATAATCTAAGAAGTAACTGGAAGCTACCGCAAGTCGTGAAAAGACAGATGAAAGTTCGCAAGAATAAAAGGGATGTGGTCATTAGGAATAACCAAGCTTAATTTTCTTTCGGCGCCCAAGTGACCGGTGCCGATGAAGGCACCCTTTTTGTAAACAGGTAAAAATCAAACCCGTGCACACCCGGTCAAGGGATCAGACAATCCCATCCTAAGCTCTTTGCGAACTTTGAGATGCACTACTTTGCTCTCCTGTCTTCGCTTCTGGTGCTCAAAGGTGTGGTGTCGAATACTCGATGGCAACATTGCCAAGTTTTACGGGAAGTAACAAAAACGGCAAAAGTTGGGCGACAGTTTAATATGGGCAACCGCACCCTATATAATAAATTAAGTACATCTATAAATTATCGTCCTGCTTTCCAAATATTTCCAATTTCTCTTGCCTGTAACACTTCGAAACTATATTTTACTCTAATCTCTCGGCATAATTGAGATGCAGGTTTATATTTACGATCGAAAAGTCGGAACTAACCACATAAAATCCATGTATCACAGACTCCCCCCTCAAGCCAGCGGCGTATTCAATTTCTCTTCCATATTTATGTTCCTGTTCACCGAAAGACACGTTTGAAATCAATGAAACTGGTTTCGATCTTGGCAGTTCGCTGAATGAGTCTATTTTCTGCGAAAACCGTCGATTCGGATTACTTTCACTCTAACTTCATTCTCGAAGGTAACGAACAGGTACTATAAGTTTAGATGTGGGATTCAAATCGAACAGATTTCGATTTTGATTTTGAATAATGCGTGAAATACTAAAAAAATATGATCGAAAGTGAATTGAGTTCCAGGGTCGATATTTTCTGTGATATGATATTTAGCGTTTTTAAGGCTTTTAAGGCCAATCATTGTAAAATATTGTGGTGTGCATAATGGTAGTAGGGTGTGCAGTTTACGGTTGTAAAAGCCACAGCAGCAGGAAGAAGCCAGGAATCACTTATCACAGGTACATTTTGGTAGTTTTTTTGGTGCTTTTTGGTAACAGAAATGTAAGTCGCGCGTTCCGTCCTTTCTTTCATTGTCTAAGGGGGGGCTGACTAGAGGAGTATCGTCTGAACACAGCATAGTAAGCAATCAGCCATGGCCGACTTTACTCACTACGCCGGAGCATGAAATATGGCAACACTCAATCAGCGGGCCGAGTTTTCATTTGTGGTTATGTCATGTGTATTCTTCCAGGAGCAGAAAATATGGTTGGAAGGTGATTATTAATGTGTTTCTAATTATTTACCTGCGCAAACGAAACTATAAAGATAACAAGATGCCTGCAAAGCGTGTAGTACCAGGTTGCAGCCCAGTAGAGGACATACCAAACCATGGCCCAACATAACCTTATTCCAGATTAGAAAGAACGTTGCAAGGTGATTTTTAATGTGTTTCTACTTATTTACCTGCACAAATGAAACTATAAAGATAACAAGATGCCTGCAAAGTGTATAGTACCAGGTTGTACTAGCAATTGTGCGTCCAATAAGGGACATAAAGAGAAGTGGGTGAAAGGTATTCCTCGGAAGGGCTGGTTATATCTATAACGATAAATACAATGATTTACAAACATTTCAAAGGATAAGACCTATTTTAAAGCACAATGTGGTACCTATAATGGTTTCTTATAAGGATAAAGACAATAATTTACGAACATTTCAAAGGATAAGACCTATTTTAAAGCACAACAACACAACCTATAATGTTTTTTGGACCTCCCAAATATCACAGAAAAATACAGTTAATAGAACTCATCTGGGCATGCATCTGGGCATGGCCTGGGGCATACCTACGAAAGGATTTGATAGTGAAAGGGAATCAAGACCAGCAAGAATGGCTTCACAGTGACCTAATAGTGAATTTTTCTAGCTCAAGTGACAATATACAAAGTAAATTGAGTGTTCATTTAAGTGGAAGTGGAAGTGGCAGCAGGAAACAGGTTGCGTTTATTTTTATTTTGTAGTGTCTGACTGTGATGAAACAGACATCAGATGTAAGTGGTATTAGTAGTAATAGTTCTAAAAAGTATTTTCCTTAATTTATTAACCCAGATGAACTCTAATACATATAAAATGTAATAATTATTCTGAAACTATAGGCCAACTATTTGACAGCTAAGCCACGCTACCACATCTAAGGCTCCGGCCTAGTGTAGAGTCGGCCATGAATCAGCACAATATCTCATCCCGCCATTTTGGGTGATTATCTGTCAAAAGAGGCATACACATCGGTGGACACAATTGACGCAAGGTCGACGCTACTATTTGCTCATTGCTGTAACAAAATCCATAGGCGTACGCTGAGATTCTGTATACGCGGGGCTGATGGTTTTCACAAGCCTTCAAAACGTTTTGAAAATATTTTAAGTCTTTAAATATATCGTGGAAACGTCAATTGGATGCGTTTTCAAAACTTTTCCTGTTCAAGTTCGATACGCCAATTTTTGGGATAGTATCGAGATCCAAATGTCGTGAAAACACCAGCTGTCAGTTTCGAAACGTTTTGAAATGAACCATGCGTAGTGTGTTGCTATCTAATGTCACTATTGTCGGTTTACTAAAATTTTTTCGAAATTTGAAATTAAAAATGTATGATAAACAGCAAAATATGTTTTAAAACGTGGTAACTGTATCTTCTTTAAACGAAGAAAAGAAGACGAAACCTTGTTTACTCGATAATTTGAAGGCGCTAATTACAAATCTGGCAATTGTTTTGAGTTTGGTTCTCATGTGATGAAAATCAAAAATTTCGGACCACCGAATTGTCAAGTTCACGTGAAAAAATCGAAAATCTTTGTTTGTAGCTTTATCAAGAACAAACATTGTTTCCGACACATTCTTGTAAGCTTTACTACCACTTCCGGTCATTGCCCTCGTTCAACAAACTGTTTCATCGCACATAAAATAAATATACTTATGGTAAAGCAGATACGTAAAGCCTATCGACTAACGAACTTGCTTTTACTTTCAAACATCATAAACATTTTATTAAGACTCAAAAATGCCCGAGACGGAAATGACCCCATAAAAAATCACCTTGGACAGCAAGCGAAGAAGATGAAGAATTTATGACCTGAATAAGTGCAAGTGCTGCAAGAACGATCGGATAATATGAAATTATTATTAATAGAAGAAACTTTCTAAAGTTAATTGAACGTCAGCGCATAAGTGGGTCTTGAGATTCACTAGTGATATGAGAATGTCCTACTTTGAACAGGTAGTAGTATAGCTCAGTCGATAGAGGCACAAATTGGCAAGGGAGTTGTAACCATTTTTGCATATATACTGCGAACTTTATAAGTGTTATGAGTCATGCGTGATCAGTGGACGAAACCCAGACAGCTGTCAGTGGGCCTATACCACATTTATGGTTTATTGGCTTAAACAAACCCTGACACCACGTAGATGCCATAAATAATAAAAAAAATTTCTATCGTATTTATAACCGAAAAAAATTGCTCTAAATATTGAATTTTTTGAATCCATACACTTCCCGCCCAGGTCGTGACGTCACGTGTAGGGAACCAATAAGAGCTCACTGGTACAAAACAATAGCATCCGCTCGTAGTCATCGGACCACGAAAGGACGCTTGTCATTGGTTCCCTACAGAAAGGACGCTTCTCATTGGTTCCCTACAGGTGACGTCATCATCGGCTATTTCAAATTATAGTACAATTTTCTTTTTAGTGTTATTCTCATTTGGATCAAGTTTTCTGCTGACTTTTTACAGTAAACGATCCTATGTATCGTCAAAAATAATACCGCAGTAAATAAATTGATCAATTTGAGATCACGGTATAGGCCCATTATGTGTGATTTTCATTGCTCTGATTGGTTGAGTTTAAAAATTGGCAATATAGTTATTTATTTGATGTTTAATTTAATTAATTCAATAATTTGGTTGGATTTGGTTGGAGACATTGGTCACTTATGAGAGAGGACGAGACTTCCTGGGCAGATGTGCCTCAGGGTTCATGTATTTGGCACGAAGGAATTTGGGGAGGAGTCACTATATTCAATGAGATAGTCGGACACACTGACCTTCGTCAGGAGGTCTGGTAGGTTCGACAAGGAGCTTTTTAGGACGTAGGTTTTAGTGTTTTCACTGTGGTTGGCAAAAAGGTCCAAAGGTAGAACTTTCCTGGCTTCGCCACCCCATCACTACTACTATTGCGGTGGCATTACTGTCACGTAAGCGGCCCAAATATGGGAAATGACAGATCTTGAACGTTATCCACTCATAATATTATACGGAGCTCCAGTGTGGTATGATGAGATGGAGAGAAAAAAGTATCAGCAAACCTTAGATAGGGTGCAAAGGAAGTCGCTGCTAAGGGTGATCAGTAGATATCGTACTGTTTCTACCAGGTTATAACCACTGCTTCTATTGACCAAGGAGAGAAGATATATGTATTTTTATCGGAATGTGCTATGCCACAGCAAAGTGAGATACGAAGGGGCATCAAAAGACAAAACGTTGTCCTTTTATCTGTTTAATATGAAAAACAACATTTAATTTTTTTGAGGTCAGTGGTGTAAATTTTGGTGCTCATATTGAAAATGATAATTACCTCCAGTTAGTGCTGACTTGGCGTCTTATTGCATTGAACAACCCTGTCAAATTACAAAGAAAAATGAATTAATAATAAATATATATTTTACCAAACATTGACACCCTGTATCTTGAAAATTAGACTCATTAGGGTGTATGTTTATATGAACTTTTCCACTTGAAATTGTGCCAAAAATGCGCCCTTTGAATCACGGTGAATTTTGGATGATTTTAGCAAACAACATCTGGTAGTTTCAATTTGCCAGAAGGATCTATCAAATATCGCTGTTATCTACTCTCATATGAAATAAGGCAACTAATATGTTTTCGATAGTATGTCATTAGGTCAATGCCAGTTATGAAATTACGTCTCGTATGGACTCCAAAACCTCATTATGTTATCAATGTATATCGGCGTCCAAAAGTCGAAAGCATTTTCATGCTTCTCTGCCTACTAAATCTGGGAAAAAAGAATGCAAGTATCTTTTCAAAATAATATAACAAATAAGTAGTATAAATGCTAAGAATCACCATTCAGTTCATAAACCATGAAGAACGTGAATTCCAAAACATACCTATTCTTCAAATAATTTAGATGTCTTAAAAAATAAGCATAAAGCCGTAATCTTGTCTGGCTGTGTCTTAACAAGGGATGCTCCAATGAAAGATCTTATCTTTTTTCAATGATGAATCACCCCCTTAGAGGTTTTACACTTATTTAGTTACACCCTGTATATAAAAAATACGAGATTCAACGTTTCCTACCTGCTGTTCTCTAAATAGGTTCCGTTCTGAACATAATCCGCTCAGTTGTATTTCATAACTCTAATTAAAACCGGATTAAAAATGCACTGTAATTCGTTTTCCGCTGAGCTGCAATTCCGTATAACTCACGCTTTTGCGGGTTTTTTGCTTAAATCCATTTAAAATTACACTGTATGCTGCCATTAATCATCCCTATATTTGCACACTTACAAACATTATTTTGTAGTAGGCTAACTACCTTACTTACAGAAAAAGTCCAGCAGTATATAACATATGGTGGTTCGACGCGTCAATAAATTAAAAGAAAAAACTTAAAGCTTTCATTCAAATGCTCTAAAAAGAAGAAAGTCAAATTTTCGTTTAAAATTTCAACCATCAACCTACAGTCTCATTATGTAAAATTTATATGATGATAAAACCTTCGAGCGAGGTTTGCGTAAGTACCCGTAAATATTTAATCAAACTGAAATTTAAAAAACTAATCTTAGCAGAATAAGTTACTTAAATTAAATAGGTACTAGTTTATTTACATGGGTAAATCGGGCGACATGCTTTTATGATCATATAAATTGTATAATGAGGCTATAAGCTGAAAATTTTACTTTCTTTTTGTTCTAGCCTTTAAATAAGAGCTTTTTAAGTTTTTTTGGTCACTTAACTCATTTTTACTTTTTAGTTACCTATCGCATTTAATTAAGAGTGATGTGACTTTTTTCCTAATTATTCTCGACAAGCCCTTTCATTTGTAGGTATAGATATTGCAGAAACGCATAAAAATTGCTATTCCGCCATCTAGGACTATCTTGAATTTACAATGGCGTGAAATTATTCTATCAAATCTATTACTAAAAATGATTTTCGATGTATTTGCATCCGGTAATTCTTCTTTTACTTCCCACACCGATAGGTATTGTGATAGCGAATATTTTCGATTTTGAGATAATATACTTTTTGGGCGTTTTATGATGCCTACATAACGAAAATCCTTGTCACTCATTTCCGTCGGTCTGTCTGTCTGTCTGTCGGCGTTTTTCTAGCCTCCTAATTTCGGTAACCGCTGCATAGATTTTGATGAAATTTGTGTAGTGATATGGTGTAGGATCGTAGTAGGTAATGTTGCTACAATTTTGAAAATCGGTGCATGGGCGGCGGAGTAATTAAGTAGCAAAAAACAAAGGCGTAGGCGTAGGGATGGGGCTAGGCGTAGGGATGTGGCGACCCCATCGCCCAGAGGTGATGGTACACCTTGCACCGACGACGGTGCATCATGTACTATTATCTCTGCAATCAGCCACAGGGGGGAGAAGTGGAGTCACTTAGCTTCGCCCGCGGTGCAATCACCCCCACATCGGAATATTTCCGGGAAACTAGAAATAGGTTCCCGCAAATAGGCGGCGCCAAATGGCCTCATGGTTCATGTTCCGTCGCTGGGCCGATGTTCCCGGTTTCTCATAAGTGACAAATTGGATTAATTAGAAGTAAAAAATGCTCAATGGCTCTTCCAGGATCAAAAGATTCCGGAGGTAAAATACCTGGCCGTTCGGATCTCCGGGTGCCAGGTGGTCCGGGGGGAACATTAAGCGAAGTTTGTTTAAAGAATTGTGCTGCCACTCCTCGTCAGGCTAACAACAGAAGCCGCCCTTCGCAGCAACTTCGCACTGACGACCGGCCCGAAAGCCAGAGAAACTTTTTCAGGGCCGACTTTACAAATATACGAGGACTTGCCTCCAACATAAACTCTGTCCATCAACACCTTCAGGCAGAGAAGCCACACATTCTGGGTCTTACGGAAACTCAAGTCGGCTCTTCAACAATGGATAACTGCTTCAGATATCCCGGATATGACTTATACACCCGATTTAGACGTAGGTTTGGCGTATGCGTGTACGTTAAATCTGGGCTTTCTTGTCATCGAGAAGAGGAGCTCGAACTGGAAGGATTTGACATCATATGGCTCAAAATATCCTTCCAAAATCATTCCAAGTTTATATGCTGCATTTATAGGCCACCAAGCAATAACAACTGCAAAGAGCTCTTCGAGAAGCTTTCAGCCACTGTGGACGCGCTGCAATCTGATCACCCTCATTCAGAGATAGTCTTTCTGGGTGACTTCAACGTTCACAACTCCTATTGGCTCAAACACTCAAACAAAACGGACGACGAGGGACGTGAAGCTGAAGCCTTCGCTATTAGCTGCGGCTTGGAGCAGATAGTCAAAGAACCAACAAGGATCCCCAGCCGCCACGGAGATTTTGCTAGTTTGTTGGACCTATATCTAACAACTACTCCAACAATCTACACAGTGAAAGTAACTGCTCCACTGGGATCGTCTGTCCATAACACCGTCTCAACACTATGCAGAATGGATTCTCCAGATCTCCACCATGCAAAGCCTCGCCGGGTCTGGCATTACAGATCAGCAAAGTGGGACGACCTAAGAGAATACTATCAGTCCTTTCCCTGGAACGACGTCTGCTTCAAGTCACGAGACCCATCAGCTTGCGCCCAAGAAATAACAGAGGTATTAATATCTGGCATGGAAGCCTATATTCCTCATGTCGTCAAGCATCCCTCCAAAAACAAGCCATGGTTCAATCAGCGCTGTAGAGATGCAGTTTCCTCTAAAAACCACCATTACAAAGAATGGAGGAAAAATCCAAATGCCGAGAACCACCGCAGTTTTATTGACGCCAGAAATCACTGCAAACGCGTGATTGACAGCAGCAAGGAGGAACACAACCAAAAAGTTAAGAACAAGCTCCTCTCATGTCCTAGTTCGTCCAGAACATTCTGGTCTGTAGCTAAGGCTGTTAGTCAGAACTTTTCCTATTCGTCAATACCACCCTTGACCGGAGAGGACGGGTCCATCGCTTCTGCTCCTAAAGAAAAAGCAGACATCTTGGGGAAGCTCTTCGCAGCCAATTCTACTGTAGACTTTCAAGGAAGTACTCCGACCACCACCATAAGCGTGAACTCGAGAATGGCAGAGGTCAAATTTCAACATCGAGATGTAAAAAGCATCCTCCAAAAACTGAACACCAATAAAGCTACTGGTCCAGACCAAATTCCAGCCATTGTCCTCAAACGCTGTGCCGCTGAGCTTGCACCTATTCTTTGCAAGCTCTTCAAACTTTCGTATCAACGAGGCGTGTTTCCCGATTCCTGGAAGATTGGCTGCGTTCAACCTATCCCTAAGAAAGGCAAAAAAAACTGATCCCACCAACTATAGACCTGTGGTTCTTCTCAGCATCATGTCTAAGGTTATGGAGACTGTCATTAACACACAGCTCCTGAAATACCTGGACAACAATGACATCATAAATGATCGCCAGTATGGCTTCCGCAAGCACAGGTCTACAGGTGACCTCCTTGCCTACGTCACTCACTTGTGGAACAGAACAATAGACAAACATGGCGAATCCCGTGTTGTTGCACTTGACATATCGAAAGCCTTCGACAGAGTGTGGCATGACGGACTTCTGGTCAAGCTTGCTGCTTATGGACTACTACCTGGCCTGCGCCAGTGGCTGAACAGCTTTTTGAACGATCGATCTCTGTTTGTTGTAGTCGAGGGCTGTTCATCAGACGTATTTTCAATAAACGCTAGTGTTCCTCAGGGATCTGTCCTATCCCCTACACTGTTTCTGCTGTACATCAACGAGCTGCTGGAAATAACATCCAATCCAATCTACAGCTTCGCAGATGACAGCACATTAGTGTCTTGCATGGAACCAGGCAAGCCACTATCATCTCAGGAGACATTACGTCGGCGACAGCAGCATGCCTCACAGATCAACGGAGATATCAAAACAATTGTAGAGTGGGGACTAGCAAATAAAGTACAGTTCAACGTACAAAAAACTCGGGCAACAACACTGACAAAGAAGTCTCACGATGGCTTACCAACCGTGGAAATGGAGGGTCACCCCATTGTCGAATCACCTTCCGTCAAGCTCTTGGGAATCAACATCAACAATAATATGTCCTGGCACGACCACGTCGTCAGTATTGCTAAAACGGCATCTCAGAAGCTTGGAGTTTTGTTCCGCTGTAGGAAGTTGTATACGCCAGAGCAACTGCTGCTGCTCTACAAGGCGCAGATCCGACCATCGCTGGAGTATTGCTCCCATGTATGGGGATGTGCTCCGAAGCACTCTCTAAAGCTTCTGGACACTATCCAGAAAAGAGCAATTAGATTAATCGATACGCCTAACCTCACAAAGGACCTCCACAGCCTGGAACATCGAAGGAGGGTGGCTGACCTATGTCTGTTTTACAGATTCTATCACGGAAGATGTTCGAGTGAGCTCTCCCAGATAATAACACCAAAGGCCGTCCGAACCAGGAATACCAAAGAAGCTCTGCGAGCTCATCCTTACCAGTTCGAGGTCCTTACTCCCCGTACCAGTCTCCTCCAGCATTCCTTCTTTTGGAGAACTTCGACGCTGTGGAATCAGCTGCCGGGGAATTTGTTTCCAGACGACTACAACCTGCAGCGTTTCAAATCTAACGTGAACAGACATTTGTCCTCTCGCAGCGCTCCTACAGCGCCATAGGCTTTCAGCCTTTGCGGGAGGCCGACCATAAAAAAAAAAATTTCAAATATGCCTCAAACTTCGTTTTTAGGTGTTTTAGGGGTTCCTCATCATTTTCGGGGGTTGTAAAACTGAAAAATTTATTGTACTCATAATAGGCTGTTTACTTGACCTGAGAGAGAAAGACCTAGCGGTATAATACACTTTTTTAGGTCCATCCGAACATTGCCTTGTGTATTACAGGAATCAAGGGACTTGAACTTTCTGATGCATGCAAAATACATACGATATTACTTTGGATCGTTATGTATTGTGTTACGTGAAAACTGAAATTTGAAAACTGAACTTGAAACTGAAAATTGGCTTTAATGACATTTTGATACAGATTTATTACCGCGACGAGTATGGAAAGCGCGTATGGTTTTTAGAAATCATTTCAGTGGCGGCGCGGCAATAATAAAAAATCTAAAAATATGTATAAAGGACACCCCAAACTTCGTTTTAGACGTTTTATGGGTTCCTGTTCATTTTAAAAAATTTTTTGGTTGGGGGTGAAATTGAGGTGGTTCGGGGTGGGGGTTTGTCAAACTCAAAAATTTGTTGTATTCATGATATATTGTCCATTGACCTGTGAAAAAAGCACCTAGTAGAATAAAACACTTTTTTGCGGTCGGGCGAGTGTGATTAGATTGCAGGGGCATCTAGACTATAGTTTCATGCTATGGGAAATTAATAAAACTGGTATCATCTGAATGTGTGGGAAGTACTGAGTCAATCAACTTGACTACATTTTTTCCTAGACATTTTACATCTCCACTCCTACCCCTACTAAAGCTACTGAAGTAAAATAATGTTATTGACATTTAATCGATTCCCAATAGCACGCCAGCCTCGCTAAAGTTTTGAAAAGCAACCGGCAATTTCCGGAGAGAAAGAAAGTCGTTTGCATTTGAAAGTTATCTCATTATTCATGGAACTGGTCATTAATGCAGTATGTTTTTATTTATTTTCGTTCGGGTTTATTTCGTTGGGGTGAAGCAGCAATTTATTATGGATATTGCATTTTTATTTCTGGTCGCCGTTTCCAAGGATATAATAAAACCGGTCGATACTAATTAAATCATGAATATGAATTACTGATGTACATATATAATTGGCTCGGAAATATGGAATACAGGCTCTTTCGCGAAGAACATGTCTGAAGGCGCATTTGACATGATACTAAGGCCCGATTTTATCAACACGCGCATTTTAACAAAGGCTTTGACCAATCAGAGCAGCCCATTCAAGTATATGCATCTGTCAGAGTTCTCTGAAAATTATTGATTTCCCCTGAAGTTTACTTCAAAAAGGTGAAAATGATATGCTTTATATACAGAGTGTTAATTAAGCATGTTAACAAACTTTAACCGCGAATAGTACTCCGTAAAATAGAAAGAAAATGTCATATGAACATGGGACGGGAAATGCTTCCTAAGGGAGCTACGCTCCTATGCATGGGGCACCCTGAAGACGGTTTTCCCTCGATATTCTCGAAAACGATTCATAACAAAAATGGCGAAATTAGGTACGATGGGTACACTTTTGACTCTGAATCTGATTCTGAATTCAGAATTTCTTAATTTTTATCAGAGGCGTACCATACGGGAGGAGTTAAGAGTAAAAATAGCCCCATTTTCTAAATGGTAATTTTGTTGACATTTTGATTTTGGAGTATGGTATTTCAGAGATTTCTACGTAAAAATGCTCTCTTTGTATTATGATAAAAAAATGAAGTCAAGTGATTGACTCAGTACTTCCCACACATTACGCTGATACCAGTTTATTATTTTCCCATAGTATGAAGCTTTAGTCTAAGATCCCTTGCAACCAAATAATCGCCAGAACCCCCCCCCCCCCTTCCCCTAAAATTGTCTTATGCCGCTAGGTCTTTCCCGAGGTCTTTCCTTCATAGGTCAATGGACAGCCTATTATCGATACTACAAACTTCTCAGTTTTACAACCCCCCAACCACCTCACTTTCACCCCAACCCAAAAAACTGGTAGGAAATGATCAGGAACCCCTAAAACATCTAAAAACCGACTTTGAGTTGCTTTCATACTTGTCGCGTTCTTTGATTATTGCTACGCTGCCACTGATAAGATTTTTAACAAACATACGCGTTTTCTACTCTCACCACGGTAACAATATACTGTGTCAAAATTTCATTAGAATCAATTTAATAGTGTCCACGTTACAAAATACAAAACGATTTAAACCAATAAATTCTCGTATAGTATACAGAAAATTCTAAGTCCCTTAGTTTCCGTGATAGGCTAGGCAATGTTCGGATGGACCTAAAAAGGTGATTTGTGTCGCTAGATCTTCTTAGTGGACAGCCTATTATGCGTAGAAGAAATTTTTTAATTTTTCAACCCCCAACCCCCCAACCACCTCAATTTCACCCCCATCCAAAAAATTGCAGAAAATGATCAGGAACCTCTAAAACGCTTAAAAACGAAGTTTGAGTTGTTTTTATATTTTTAGTTTTTTTATTGTTTCTGCGCCGCCACTGGCACGATTTATAAAAACCATACGCATTTTCCATCCTCGCCACGGTAGTAATACTGTGTCAAAATTCCATTAAAATCAATTGAACAGTTTCGTCGTTACATAATGTAGAACGATCTAAAGCAATACTCGTATGTATATACATCGGAAAAAATTCTAACACCCGTATGCACCGTTTGGCGATTCTAATCCTAGTTCCCTAATCGCGTTTTGCTAATCTTTGGCATCTAGCCATGCACCGTCAAGAGATTAACTAATCCAGATTAGAGATACGGCAAGGTTGTGTTCGCAAGATTGTTTTGACAGTGACAGTGTCAAAATTGTCAGTTTGCGGTGCATAATAAACAAGTAATCTAATCCAGGTTTACGTAACTGATCGCGCAATTGACTTACGGTGCATATGGGTGTAAGTCCTTTAGTTTCTGTAATAGGCATAAGGCAATGTTCGGATAGACCTAAAAAAGTTATTTATGTCGCTAGGTCTTCCTTCACAGGTCAGTGGGTAGTCTATTTCGAATACAACAAATTTTTCAATTTTACAACCCCCCACCCCCCAACCACCCCAATTTCACCCCCACCCAAAAAAAAGTAGAAAATGATCAGGGACCCCTAAAACGCCTAAAAACGAAGTTTCAGCAATATTTAAATTTTTTTGTTTTTTGCTAATTACTCCGCCGCCTATGGACCGATTTTCAAAATTATAGGAGCATTACCTACTACGACCCCACAGCATACCGCTGCCCAAATTTCATCACAATCCATGCAGCGGTTACTGAGATTACGAGGGTAGAAAAACGCGACAGATAGACAGACAGACCCGACAGACCGACAGACAGACCGACGGAAACGAGTGACGTGGTTTTTCGTTATGTACACATCATAAAACGCCCAAAAAGCGTATTATCTCAAAATCGAAAATTTTCGCGATCACAATACTCCCCTCACCTATCGGTGTGGGAAGTAAAAAGGGTGAAATATCGAAGTATCGTTAGCATCCCTACAAATAATCATCCAAAAGGGGTGGATGCGCATGTAATTGCCGCCAACCTGAGATATTGTACTGATTGTTCACTATGCTGTGATTATGGGTGTGCAGTCTGGGTAGAGATGCGAAAATAAAAAGTATTGATACCGGTACCAATTCGATATTTTTTGGCCAAATATAAAGCTGTACATGCCAATGAAGGCGCGTTTGGTTCGTACTGAGAATTCTGTGCAATTGACTACAACCCTCAATAATTATATAATAATTTTCGATACCGATACCCCTACAAAGGTATCGATACCAGCTTGGAATGCCTCAAAAAGTATCGATGACAAAAATACTCAATACAGTAATGTAAATTATTTAATACATATTTTATTTGTTCTTACCTAACGGGATTATTCGGGAATCTAAAAAAACTATTTCTGCAATGTTTAGCAGCACACGCATTTCCGTTGCTTTGTTTATACATTTTGATGAAGATACGCACAAAGATTTTCGATTTTTACAGGTGATACGAAATTTTTGGTTTTCGTATAATGATAATGAAACTCAAAACAGCGACCGGATTTGTAATTACTGCCTTCAAATTATTCAGAAAATGAGGTTTCCGTCTTTTTTTAGGTGAAAAAATCCGCTGGTCTGAAATGTTTTATTCTCATCTAACGAAACGATAACTGAATACAGGAGCCGGATTTATAATAAGCACTCTCCAATTACTGAGAAAAAACATAAATCCGGTGATCAGAATGTTTTTGTTTTCATCAAACCCTATATAAAACGATATTTTCGTACAATGTCTAATTTTCTAGATTTAGGTAAAAACCTGAAAAATACGTTACGAGATTAAAATAAGTTTCAGACAAAATTTATACCTGCAAAACTCCATTTAATGTTTAGCTACCCAAAAACATAAAACGTCCACAGCAAAACTTTCCCTTTTTTTAAATATCCTTCTTTTAAATATAGCTGAGCTTAGTATACAGTAGACGACACCTATTGACCTAAAATTAGTCATTCGAGAAACAGCTCATCGATTTATTCATAACTGTTCTTGGGATTTTGAATCAGTGCTCCAACAATCGAATGTAGATAGGTAAGTAATGGACAAAGGCTTCAAAAACAATGGCATCGATGCTCATTACAAGTGGAACAAAACAAGTTTCAATCACGAAGCAGTTAGGCACTGTATCATTAAACATTCCACATTTGTGACGTTTTATTTAGTCTGGTGTAAATGCACCTATCTTTTTTATGTATCACCCAAACAAGCCTCTCATCAGCATGTTAGGTTCTACCTTCCATCACTTTTTAACTTTTAGTTGATTCTGATGATTTTTCCAGGGTTACTCAAAAACGCCTCAAGTGATTGCTACTCTCTCAACAACAACAACGGAGGAGGAGGAAAAGAGAGAGAATCTCTCTCTTTTCCTCCTCCTCCGTTGTTGTTGTTGAGAGAGA
>CATOUR010000310.1:0-63854 GCA_951848785.1 Callosobruchus maculatus
AAACAATAGAAAATGACTAGATTCAACAGAGTACAACAAGAAAAGAACAGAAAACAGCTAAAAACAACAGAAATCAGGCAGATAACAACTGTAAACGGTACAAAACGACCAAATACAACCGAATAGAACAGAAAACAGAGCATAACAACAGAAAGCAGGCAGATAACAGCGCTAAACAAGAGAAAACGACTAAGCACAGCCGAATACATCCGAAAATAACAGAAAACAGAGCATAACAACAGAAAGCGGGCAGATAACAGCGCTAAACAATAGAAAACGACTAAATTCAGCCGAATACAACAAGAAAAGAACAGAAAATAGCTAAAAACAAAAAAAAGCAGGCAGATAGCAGCTGTAAACGGTAGAAAATGACCAAATACAACCGAATAGAGTCAAAACTAACGCAAAACGACAGAAAGCAAGCAGATAACGGCTGTAAACGCTAGAAAGCGACCGAGTACAACCAAATAGAACAGAAAACAGAGCATAACAACAGAAAGCGGGCAGATAACAGCGCTAAACAATAGAAAACGACTAAATTCAGCCGAATACAACAAGAAAAGGACAGAAAATAGCTAAAAACAACAAAAAGCAGGCAGATAACAGCTGTAAACGGTAGAAAATGACCAAATACAACCGAATAGAGTCAAATCCAGCTAAAAACGACAGAAAGTAAGCAGATAACAGCGCTAAGCAACAGAAAACGACTAAATACAGCGGAATACAACTGAAAATGACAGAAAACAGCTCCTAGAACAACAGAAAGCAAGCAGATAACGGCTGTAAACGGTAGAAAACGACCGAATACAACCAAATAGAACAGAAAACAGAGCATAACAACAGAAAGCAGGCAGATAACAGCGCTAAACAATAGAAAATGACTAAATTCAGCCGAATACAACAAGAAAAGAACAGAAAACAGCTAAAAACAACAGAAATCAAGCAGATAACAACTGTAAAACGGTACAAAACGACCAAATACAACCGAATAGAACAGAAAACAAAGCATAACAACAGAAAGCAGGCAGATAACAGCGCTAAACAACAGAAAACGACAAAACACAGCCGTGTACATCCGAAAATGATAGAAAACAGCTCTCAAAACAACAGAAAGCAAGCAGATAACGGCTGTAAACGGTAGAAAACGACTGAATACAACCAAATAGAACAGAAAAAAGAGCATAGCAACAGAAAGAAGGCAGATAAAAGCGCTAAACAATAAAAAACGACTAAATTCAGCCGAATACAACAAGAAAAGAACAGAAAACAGCTAAAAACAACAGAAATCGAGTAGATAACAACTGTAAATGATAGAAAACGACCAAATACAACCGAATAGAGCCAAAACCGACAGAAAGCAAGCAGATAACAGCGCTAAACAAGAGAAAACGACTAAGCACAGCCGAATACATCCGAAAATAACAGAAAACAGCTCTCAAAGCAACAGAAAGCAAGCAGATAACGGCTGTAAACGGTAGGAAACGGCCGCATACAACTAAATAGAACAGAAAATAGAGAATAACAACAGAAAGCGGGCAGATAACAGCGCTAAACAATAGAAAACGACTAAATTCAGCCGAATACAACAAGAAAAGAACAGAAAATAGCTAAAAACAACAGAAATCAAGCAGATAACAGCTGTAAACGGTAGAAAATGACCAAATACAACCGAATAGAGCCAAATCCGGCTAAAAACGACAGAAAGTAAGCAGATAACAGCGCTAGACAACAGAGAACCACTAAACACAGCCTAATACAACTGAAAATAACAGAAAACAGCTCTTAGAACAACAGAAAGCAAGCAGATAACAACTGTAAACGGTACAAAACGACCAAATACAACCGAATAGAGTCAAAACTAACGCAAAACGACAGAAAGCAAGCAGATAACGGCTGTAAACGCTAGAAAGCGACCCAGTACAACCAAATAGAACAGAAAACGGAGCATAACAACAGAAAGCGGGCAGATAGCAGCGCTAAACAGTAGAAAACGACCAAATTCAGCCGAATACAACAAGAAAAGAACAGAAAATAGCTAAAAACACAACAAAAAGCAGGCAGATAACAGCTGTAAACGGTAGAAAATGACCAAATACAACCGAGTAGAGTCAAATCCAGCTAAAAACAACAGAAAGCAAGCAGATAACGGCTGTAAACGGTAGAAAACGACTGAATACAACCAAATAGAACAGAAAACAGCATAGCAACAGAAAGAAGGCAAATAAAAGCGCTAAACAATAAAAAACGACTAAATTCAGCCGAATACAACAAGAAAAGAACAGAAAACAGCTAAAAACAACAGAAATCTTGTAGATAACAACTGTAAACGACAGAAAACGACCAAATACAACCGAATAGAGCCAAAACCGACAGAAAGCAAGCAGATAACTGCGCTAAACAAGAGAAAACGACTAAGCACAGCCGAATACATCCGAAAATAACAGAAAACAGCTCCCAAAGCAACAGAAAGCAAGCAGATAACGGCTGTAAACGGTAGGAAACGGCCGCATACAACTAAATAGAACAGAAAACAGAGCATAACAACAGAAAGCGGGCAGATAACAGCGCTAAACAATAGAAAACGACTAAATTCAGCCGAATACAACAGGAAAAGAACAGAAAATAGCTAAAAAAAAAAAATCAAGCAGATAACAACTGTAAACGATAGATAACGACCAAATACAACCGAATAGGGTCAGAACTAACTCAAAATGACAGAAAGCAAGCAGATAACAGCGGGAAACAGCAGAAAACAACAGGAAGCAGGCAGATAACAGCTGTAAACGGTAGAAAATGACCAAATACAACCGAATAGAGCCAAATCCGGCTAAAAACGACAGAAAGTAAGCAGATAACAGCACTAGACAACAAAAAAAACCACTAAGCACAGCGGAATACAACTGAAAATAACAGAAAACAGCTCTTAGAACAACAGAAAGCAAGCAGATAACGGCTGTAAACGGTAGAAAACGACCGAGTACAACCAAAACGACTAAATTCAGCCGAATACAACAAGAAAAGGACAGAAAACAGCTAAAAACAACAGAAATCAAGCAGATAACAACTGTAAACGGTACAAAACGACCAAATACAACCGAATAGAGTCAAAACTAACGCAAAATGACAGAAAGCAAGCAGATAACGGCTGTAAACGCTAGAAAGCGACCGAGTACAACCAAGTAGAACAGAAAACAGAGCATAACATCAGAAAGCGGGCAGATAACCGCGCTAAACAATAGCAAACGACTAAATTCAGCCGAATACAACAAGAAAAGAACAGAAAATAGCTAAAAACAACAAAAAGCAGGCAGATAACAGCTGTAAACGGTAGAAAATGACCAAATACAACCGAATAGAGTCAAATCCAGCTAAAAACGACAGAAAGTAAGCAGATAACAGCGCTAAGCAACAGAAAGCGACTAAATACAGCGGAATACAACTGAAAATAACAGAAAACAGCTCCTAGAACAACAGAAAGCAAGCAGATAACGGCTGTAAACGGTAGAAAACGACCGAATACAACCAAATAGAACAGAAAACAGAGCATAACAACAGAAAGCAGGCAGATAACAGCGCTAAACAATAGAAAATGACTAAATTCACCCGAGTACAACAAGGAAAGAACAGAAAACAGCTAAAAACAACAGAAATCAAGCAGATAACAACTGTAAACGGTACAAAACGACCAAATACAACCGAATAGAACAGAAAACAGAGCATAACAACAGAAAGCAGGCAGATAACAGCGCTAAACAACAGAAAACGACAAAACACAGCCGAATACATCCGAAAATAACAGAAAACAGCTCTCAAAACAACAGAAAGCAAGCAGATAACGGCGGTAAACGGTAGAAAACGACTGAATACAACCAAAATGGAACAGAAAACAGAGCATAACAACAGAAAGAAGGCAGATAAAAGCGCTAAACAATAAAAAACGACTAAATTCAGCCGAATACAACAAGAAAAGAACAGAAAACAGCTAAAAACAACAGAAATCGAGTAGATAACAACTGTAAACGATAGAAAACGACCAAATACAACCGAATAGAGCCAAAACCGACAGAAAGCAAGCAGATAACAGCGGGAAACAGCAGAAAACGACTAAACACAGCCGAATACAACCAAAATGAGTAGAAAACAGCTAAAAACAACAGAAAGCAGGCAGATAACAGCTGTAAACGGTAGAAAATGACCAAATACAACCGAATAGAGCCAAATCCGGCTAAAAACGACAGAAAGTAAGCAGATAACAGCGCTAGACAACAGAAAACCACTAAACACAGCGGAATACAACTGAAAATAACAGAGAAACAGCTCATAGAACAACAGAAAGCAAGCAGATAACGGCTGTAAACGGTACAAAACGACCGAATGCAACCAAATAGAACAGAAAACAGAGCATAACAACAGAAAGCAGGCAGATAACAGCGCTAAACAATAGAAAACGACTAAATTCAGCCGAATACAACAAGAAAATGACAGAAAACAGCTAAAAACAACAGAAATCAAGCAGATAACAACTGTAAAACGGTACAAAACGACCAAATACAACCGAATAGAACAGAAAACAGAGCATAACAACAGAAAGCGGGCAGATAACAGCGCTAAACAATAGAAAACGACTAAATTCAGCCGAATACAACAAGAAAAGAACAGAAAATAGCTAAAAACAACAAAAAGCAGGCAGATAACAGCTGTAAACGGTCGAAAATGACCAAATACAACCGAATAGAGTCAAATCCAGCTAAAAACGACAGAAAGTAAGCAGATAACAGCGCTAAGCAACAGAAAACGACTAAATACAGCGGAATACAACAGAAAATAACAGAAAACAGCACCTAGAACAACAGAAAGCAAGCAGATAACGGCTGTAAACGGTAGAAAACGACCGAATACAACTAAATAGAACAGAAAACAGAGCATAACAACAGAAAGCGGGCAGATAACAGCGCTAAACAATAGAAAACGACTAAATTCAGCCGAATACAACAAGAAAAGGACAGAAAATAGCTAAAAACAACAGAAATCAAGCAGATAACAACTGTAAACGATAGAAAACGACCCAATACAACCGAATGGGCTCAGAACTAACTCAAAACGACAGAAAGCAAGCAGATAACAGCGGGAAACAGCAGAAAACGACCAAACACAGCCGAATACAACCAAAATGAGTAGAAAACAGCTAAAAACAACAGAAAGCAGGCAGATAGGAGCTGCAAACGGTAGAAAATGACCAAATACAACCGAATAGAGCCAAATCCGGCTAAAAACGACAGAAAGTAAGCAGGTAACAGCGCTAGACAACAGAAAACCACTAGACACAGCGGAATACAACTGAAGAAAATAACAGAAAACAGCTCTTAGAACAACAGAAAGCAAGCAGATAACGGCTGTAAACGGTAGAAAACGACCGAATACAACCAAATAGAACAGAAAACAGAGCATAACAACAGAAAGCAGGCAGATAACAGCGCTAAATAATAGAAAACGACTAAATACAGCCGAATACAACAAGAAAAGGACAGAAAACAGCTAAAAACAACAGAAATCAAGCAGATAACAACTGTAAACGGTACAAAACGACCAAATACAACCGAATAGAGTCAAAACTAACGCAAAACGACAGAAAGCAGGCAGATAACGGCTGTAAACGCTAGAAAGCGACCGAGTACAACCAAAATGGAACAGAAAACAGAGCATAACAACAGAAAGCGGGCAGATAACAGCGCTAAACAATAGAAAACGACTAAATTCAGCCGAATACAACAAGAAAAGAACAGAAAACTGCTAAAAACAACAGAAATCGAGTAGATAACAACTGTAAACGATAGAAAACGACCAAATGCAACCGAATAGAGCCAAAACCGACAGAAAGCAAGCAGATAACAGCGCTAAACAAGAGAAAACGACTAAGCACAGCCGAATACATCCGAAAATAACAGAAAACAGCTCTCAAAGCAACAGAAAGCAAGCAGATAGCGGCTGTAAACGGTAGGAAACGGCCGCATACAACTAAATAGAACAGAAAACAGAGCATAACAACAGAAAGCGAGCAGATAACAGCGCTAAACAATAGAAAACGACTAAATTCAGCCGAATACAGCAGGAAAAGAACAGAAAATAGCTAAAAACAACAGAAATCAAGCAGATAACAACCGTAAACGATAGAAAACGACCAAATACAACCGAATAGGGTCAGAACTAACTCAAAACGACAGAAAGCAAGCAGATAACAGCGGGAAACAGCAGAAAACGACTAAACACAGCCGAATACGACCAAAATGAGTAGAAAACAGCTAAAAACAACAGGAAGCAGGCAGATAACAGCTGTAAACGGTAGAAAATGACCAAATACAAACGAATAGAGCCAAATCCGGCTAAAAACGACAGAAAGTAAGCAGATAACAGCGCTAGACAACAAAAAACCGCTAAGCACAGCGGAATACAACTGAAAATAACAGAAAACAGCTCTTAGAACAACAGAAAGCAAGCAGATAACGGCTGTAAACGGTAGAAAACGACCGAGTACAACCAAAACGACTAAATTCAGCCGAATACAACAAGAAAAGGACAGAAAACAGCTAAAAACAACAGAAATCAATCAGATAACAACTGTAAACGGTACAAAACGACCAAATACAACCGAATAGAGTCAAAACTAACGCAAAACGACAGAAAGCAAGCAGATAACGGCTGTAAACGCTAGAAAGCGACCGAGTACAACCAAATAGAACAGAAAACAGAGCATAACGTCAGAAAGCGGGCAGATAACAGCGCTAAACAATAGAAAACGACTAAATTCAACCGAATACAACAAGAAAAGAACAGAAAATAGCTAAAAACAACAAAAAGCAGGCAGATAACAGCTGTAAACGGTAGAAAATGACCAAATACAACCGAATAGAGTCAAATCCAGCTAAAAACGACAGAAAGTAAGCAGATAACAGCGCTAAACAATAGAAAATGACTAAATTCTGCCGAATACAACAAGAAAAGAACAGAAAACAGCTAAAAACAACAGAAATCAAGCAGATAACAACTATAACGGTACAAAACGACCAAATGCAACCGAATAGAACAGAAAACAGAGCATAACAACAGAAAGCAGGCAGATAACAGCGCTAAACAACAGAAAACGACAAAGCACAGCCGAATACATCCGAAAATAACAGAAAACAGCTCTCAAAACAACAGAAAGCAAGCAGATAACGGCGGTAAACGGTAGAAAACGACTGAATACAACCAAAATGGAACAGAAAACAGAGCATAACAACAGAAAGAAGGCAGATAAAAGCGCTAAACAATAAAAAACGACTAAATTTAGCCAAATACAACAAGAAAAGAACAGAAAATAGCTAAAAACAACAGAAATCAAGCAGATAACAACTGTAAACGATAGAAAACGACCAAATACAACCGAATAGAGCGAAAACCGACAGAAAGCAAGCAGATAACAGCGCTAAACAAGAGAAAACGACTAAGCACAGCCGAATACATCCGAAAATAACATAAAACAGCTCTCAAAGCAACAGAAGGCAAGCAGATAACGGCTGTAAACGGTAGGAAACGGCCGCATACAACTAAATAGAACAGAAAACAGAGCATAACAACAGAAAGCGAGCAGATAACAGCGCTAAACAATAGAAAACGACTAAATTCAGCCGAATACAACAGGAAAAGAACAGAAAATAGCTAAAAACAACAGAAATCAAGCAGATAACAACTGTAAACGATAGAAAACGACCAAATACAACCGAATAGGGTCAGAACTAACTCAAAACGACAGAAAGCAAGCAGATAACAGCGGGAAACAGCAGAAAACGACTAAACACAGCCGAATACGACCAAAATGAGTAGAAAACAGCTAAAAACAACAGGAAGCAGGCAGATAACAGCTGTAAACGGTAGAAAATGACCAAATACAACCGAATAGAGCCAAATCCGGCTAAAAACGACAGAAAGTAAGCAGATAGCAGCGCTAGACAACAAAAAACCACTAAGCACAGCGGAATACAACTGAAAATAACAGAAAACAGCACTTAGAACAACAGAAAGCAAGCAGATAACGGCTGTAAACGGTAGAAAACGACCGAGTACAACCAAAACGCCTAATTCAGCCGAATACAACAAGAAAAGGACAGAAAACAGCTAAAAACAACAGAAATCAAGCAGATAACAACTGTAAACGGTACAAAACGACCAAATACAACCGAATAGAGTCAAAACTAACGCAAAACGACAGAAAGCAAGCAGATAACGGCTGTAAACGCTAGAAAGCGACCGAGTACAACCAAATAGAACAGAAAACAGAGCACAACATCAGAAAGCGGGCAGATAACAGCGCTAAACAATAGAAAACGACTAAATTCAGCCGAATACAACAAGAAAAGAACAGAAAATAGCTAAAAACAACAAAAAGCAGGCAGATAACAGCTGTAAACGGTAGAAAATGACCAAATACAACCGAATATAGTCAAATCCAGCTAAAAACGACAGAAAGTAAGCAGATAACAGCGCTAAGCAACAGAAAACCACTAAGCACAGCGGAATACAACTGAAAATAACAGAAAACAGCTCTTAGAACAACAGAAAGCAAGCAGATAACGGCTGTAAACGGTAGAAAACGACCGAGTACAACCAAAACGACCAAATTCAGCCGAATACAACAAGAAAAGGACAGAAAACAGCTAAAAACAACAGAAATCAAGCAGATGACAACTGTAAACGGTACAAAACGACCAAATACAACCGAATAGAGTCAAAACTAACGCAAAACGACAGAAAGCAAGCAGATAACGGCTGTAAACGCTAGAAAGCGACCGAGTACAACCAAATAGAACAGAAAACAGAGCATAACATCAGAAAGCGGGCAGATAACAGCGCTAAACAATAGAAAACGACTAAATTCAGCCGAATACAACAAGAAAAGAACAGAAAATAGCTAAAAACAACAAAAAGCAGGCAGATAACAGCTGTAAACGGTAGAAAATGACCAAATACAACCGAATAGAGTCAAATCCAGCTAAAAACGACAGAAAGTAAGCAGATAACAGCGCTAAACAATAGAAAATGACTAAATTCAGCCGAATACAACAAGAAAAGAACAGAAAACAGCAAAAAACAACAGAAATCAAGCAGATAACAACTGTAAACGGTACAAAACGACCAAATGCAACCGAATAGAACAGAAAACAGAGCATAACAACAGAAAGCAGGCAGATAACAGCGCTAAACAACAGAAAACGACAAAGCACTGCCGAATACATCCGAAAATAACAGAAAACAGCTCTCAAAACAACAGAAAGCAAGCAGATAACGGCGGTAAACGGTAGAAAACGACTGAATACAACCAAAATGGAACAGAAAACAGAGCATAACAACAGAAAGAAGGCAGATGAAAGCGCTAAACAATAAAAAACGACTAAATTCAGCCGAATACAACAAGAAAAGAACAGAAAACAGCTAAAAACAACAGAAATCGAGTAGATAACAACTGTAAACGATAGAAAACGACCAAATACGACCGAATAGAGCCAAAACCGACAGAAAGCAAGCAGATAACAGCGCTAAACAAGAGAAAACGACTAAATTCAGCCGAATACAACAAGAAAAGGACAGAAAACAGCTAAAAACAACAGAAATCAAGCAGATAACAACTGTAAACGGTACAAAACGACCAAATACAACCGAATAGAGTCAAAACTAACGCAAAACGACAGAAAGCGAGCAGATAACGGCTGTAAACGCTAGAAAGCGACCGAGTACAACCAAATAGAACAGAAAACGGAGCATAACAACAGAAAGCGGGCAGATAGCAGCGCTAAACAATAGAAAACGACCAAATTCAGCCGAATACAACAAGAAAAGAACAGAAAATAGCTAAAAACAACAAAAAGCAGGCAGATAACAGCTGTAAACGGCAGAAAATGACCAAATACAACCGAGTAGAGTCAAATCCAGCTAAAAACGACAGAAAGTAAGCAGATAACAGCGCTAAGCAACAGAAAACGACTAAATACAGCGGAATACAACTAAAAATAACAGAAAACAGCTCCCAGAACAACAGAAAGCAAGCAGATAACGGCTGTAAACGGTAGAAAGCGACCGAATACAACCAAATAGAACAGAAAACAGAGCATAACAACAGAAAGCAGGCAGATAACAGCGCTAAACAATAGAAAATGACTAAATTCAGCCGAATACAACAAGAAAAGAACAGAAAACAGCTAAAAACAACAGAAATCAAGCAGATAACAACTGTAAACGGTACAAAACGACCAAATACAACCGAATAGAACAGAAAACAGAGCATAACAACAGAAAGCAGGCAGATAACAGCGCTAAACAACAGAAAACGACAAAACACAGCCGAATACATCCGAAAATAACAGAAAACAGCTCTCAAAACAACAGAAAGCAAGCAGATAACGGCTGTAAACGGTAGAAAACGACTGAATACAACCAAATAGAACAGAAAACAGAGCATAGCAACAGAAAGAAGGCAAATAAAAGCGCTAAACAATAAAAAACGACTAAATTCAGCCGAATACAGCAAGAAAAGAACAGAAAACAGCTAAAAACAACAGAAATCGAGTAGATAACAACTGTAAACGACAGAAAACGACCAAATACTACCGAATAGAGCCAAAACCGACAGAAAGCAAGCAGATAACAGCGCTAAACAAGAGAAAACGACTAAGCACAGCCGAATACATCCGAAAATAACAGAAAACAGCTCCCAAAGCAACAGAAAGCAAGCAGATAACGGCT
This sequence comes from Callosobruchus maculatus, assembly GCA_951848785.1. Lineage (NCBI taxonomy): Eukaryota > Metazoa > Arthropoda > Insecta > Coleoptera > Chrysomelidae > Callosobruchus > Callosobruchus maculatus. The sequence continues at coordinate 10,774 of CATOUR010000310.1, forward strand.
GTAAACGGTAGGAAACGGCCGCATACAACTAAATAGAACAGAAAACAGAGCATAACAACAGAAAGCGGGCAGATAACAGCGCTAAACAATAGAAAACGACTAAATTCAGCCGAATACAACAAGAAAAGAACAGAAACTAGCTAAAAACAACAGAAATCAAGCAGATAACAACTGTAAACGATAGAAAACGACCAAATACAACCGAATAGAGCCAAAACCGACAGAAGGCAAGCAGATAACAGCGCTAAACAAGAGAAAACGACTAAGCACAGCCGAATACATCCGAAAATAACAGAAAACAGCTCTCAAAGCAACAGAAAGCAAGCAGATGACGGCTGTAAACGGTAGGAAACGGCCGCACACAACCAAATAGAACAGAAAACAGAGCATAACAACAGAAAGCGGGCAGATAACAGCGCTAAACAATAGAAAACGACTAAATTCAGCCGAATACAACAAGAAAAGGACAGAAAACAGCTAAAAACAACAGAAATCAAGCAGATAACAACTGTAAACGGTACAAAACGACCAAATACAACCGAATAGAGTCAAAACTAACGCAAAACGACAGAAAGCGAGCAGATAACGGCTGTAAACGCTAGAAAGCGACCGAGTACAACCAAATAGAACAGAAAACGGAGCATAACAACAGAAAGCGGGCAGATAGCAGCGCTAAACAATAGAAAACGACCAAATTCAGCCGAATACAACAAGAAAAGAACAGAAAATAGCTAAAAACAACAAAAAGCAGGCAGATAACAGCTGTAAACGGTAGAAAATGACCAAATACAACCGAGTAGAGTCAAATCCAGCTAAAAACGACAGAAAGTAAGCAGATAACAGCGCTAAGCAACAGAAAACGACTAAATACAGCGGAATACAACTAAAAATAACAGAAAACAGCTCCTAGAACAACAGAAAGCAAGCAGATAACGGCTGTAAACGGTAGAAAGCGACCGAATACAACCAAATAGAACAGAAAACAGAGCATAACAACAGAAAGCAGGCAGATAACAGCGCTAAACAATAGAAAATGACTAAATTCAGCCGAATACAACAAGAAAAGAACAGAAAACAGCTAAAAACAACAGAAATCAAGCAGATAACAACTGTAAACGGTACAAAACGACCAAATACAACCGAATAGAACAGAAAACAGAGCATAACAACAGAAAGCAGGCAGATAACAGCGCTAAACAACAGAAAACGACAAAACACAGCCGAATACATCCGAAAATAACAGAAAACAGTAGGGAGATATTGTACGTTCTGGGGGGGTCAGTGACCTCTGAGGCCTTGACCTAGATATGAAGGATCGATGACCTCGAGACCTTGACCTCCCCCAGAACATACATTCCTTCTAGGGGGTCAAGGCCATCTGATGACCTCATTCATAAACCCTGACCTAGATTAGGAACCTTGACCTGGAAAAAATGATCTTGTACTATATACTCTACGTTCTAGGGGTTTTAATATCATGGGGTTGAAGTGGGGCACCCAGGAAGATGTCCAGAAATAATTTTTTTGGGTGAATAGTAGTGCTGCGAAACTGTTATTGTAATGTCGATGTCTAGCGATCAGGGAGTCGAGACTGAAGTTTCGAGAAAAATTAAAACAGTATGTACAAGGGCGAGCGGTTCGAGAGCGGAGAGGAGGATGGAAGTAGGTCATCTGATAAACTGGGTAGATCTGCAGAAGAGTGACATACAACGTAAACCCTATGGAATGCTGGACGTACATAGTGGAACAGGGGTTAACGTGATACATTCCTTATAGGGACGTCGGATGACCTCAGTCATTGGTTTGACCTAGGTAAGTGACTTCATATGTCCTTCTAGGGGTTAAGGATGTCTGATAACCTCCGTTGTTGCCTTGGCCTAGATTAGTGGCCTGGATCTCAAATTTGTCTGCGCGTCATAAAGGAAAAACTGGTTCTGTTAATAAAGCGAGGTATAAAGGTGCAAGAGACCAGAGTTCCGCATCACTTTATGCTTGCGTATAGTCTCAGAGCTCCTAACTAAAATGTCACTAACCACCTTAGAAAAAAGTGTACTGGAACCAGTGAAACAACAAATTGAAAATGAGTTTAATGAGTGGGCGTTGAAAATAGATGTACCCGAACGGCATACTATGACGGAGAAGCTGCGAAGATTGCACAGAGCCCTTACGGACTATGAGGAGGGAAAACTATGTGCTCTGGGTTTGTTCAACCACATAGAATATACCCGAAGATGCGAGTTGTTCTACCCTATTATGAACCAGCTGCCACCGAAACTAGGCGATTTGATAAAGGATCATCACAGTAAGGCCAGCCAGCGACCAACGCAAAACGTGCACCGAGTGAAAAGCATAAGAATTGTGGAAGCTGATGGGAGAAGATTAGTGTTCTTCTGTGATCTGTAGACAATGAGTGAAAAGCGGGTACACTTTAGTGATATCATACGTACGCAACGTTTGGTCGTATGGAAGTATGCAGCAAAAGTGGCGCGAATGGGTAACTGGCAAGAACATGCTGCAGACCGTAGCAGATTTCAACAACGAATATCACAGTATGCTCCCGAACTGAACAGAGTGTTGTGTGTTCAGCATAGGGAGAAAGTCTGGAATGAGCGATTTGATATCTGAAATGTATTTGATTGTAACTAAGTGTACCTGTACTAATCTTTGTATTTTAATATACATGATATAAGCAATGTTTGAGTTTGAATTCAATTTTTTCATTCGCAGTAGGTAACTGGTGAGTAATTCATCAACGTTAGTTTTGATGATAGGGGAATAAAACGTCAAAAGTGAGATAATATCAAAGTTTATCAATGCATAAAGTATGAAAACATAATTATGACATGATAAATTTATCATATAAAAAATAAACATTAGAAAGTGCACAAATGCAGATATCCTTAGTGTGGGCTAGACAGCTTGCAGGTTGAGCGACTATACGAGGATGCTCATCAAATTCGATGATAGGCTTAGCGGAATATTGTCGTAAATAGTCGGCTTTCTCTTTACCCTTGACAAAAATGCGATCAGCCTGCGACGTTAATTCCTGGAGGATCTTCGAAATACTGTGTAGTGGTGTATATCCTGACATCCAGTCAATACAGTGGTAATGTCTCGTTAACCAAGAAGCTTGTTTTTGCAATGCGTCAGGGAGAAGATCCCACGAGAAGGGTTGCTTGAAAATGTAATGACATATTCGAGATCCATCAAAGCCAGCAAGCTCTTTTACTATAAATCTCTTGTTCTCTACTGTGAAACCCTGAACATCTAAGACAAGACTCATAGTTGCATGCGACTGAATCGTTTAAAGACGCAAATTTTGTTGCAGTAAGCGTCAAGAGCTTCTCGTAGAGCTTTGAGTTTTTGACGATGCTGCAAGAGAGCTAGTTTGTATGCGGCAGTCATGATGAGAATGGTAGTCAGTGGGCAAGAGGAAGAATATATAATTGTGGGAGTTAACGCTGTTTTACAATTTTAGTCAAAGGATTGTAAGAAAATACTCGATCATGTAGAATCAAGCAGTATGCCGATGTGTTTTTGGGAATACTTTGACTAGTTTCGAATTCTATGCGCATAACAACGGATGCAGACTGAATGCTCTCCTTTTGCTTAGAACAATCGATGTGTGTTATAGGGGCTACTGACTTAAAGGTGTTAGGGGTAAACAGTGGTTCATTGCCCGTGTGATAGTAGATAGATCGGAATTTAGAGAACATATCATAGAGTGTGGCAAATTTGTTGTTATCGAAATCAAGATGCAAATCGTTGTACGGGAAACGATCTGAATTGAGAAAGACGCGAATGTTGGTTAAATGGCAGTGATCAAAGGTGGACATATTGGAAGTTACCTTATTTTTCTTATCGGTTTGAAATGCGATTAGAACATGTCGAGGTGTTTCAAGCTTCGTGGTCGTTTTGACTGGCCACGTGTGGCGTGTAGTCTCGGAAAGAGAGGGGTATTCTATAAGTTCCCAACTGCGAAAGTAGATTGGGATATCGATATTTTTGTTAAGGAGTTTTGTTAGCGCTAATTGTTGAGGTATGTCGACCGAAACATGAGGAACGCGCCATTGTATTTTGTCAAGAGTAATTTTAGGCAGTTCCTCTATTGTGCTCACCACAGAATCTGAATCAGACGCGCTGCGTATTAGCACTAATTCCTGTTTCATGTTTAGCATAATTTTGTTGTAATCTTCAAAAAAACCCATCCACATGGCTAATGGGATACAAACGTTAAACTTTCCACTATCAGCGATGGTCGTATCTTTGGGAAACCATCCAGCATTTTGCAGACGCAAACTTTCATTTTCGTTGTAGGAGAGATACCCCTTTAACGTGGAGGTAAGACCTACACCGCGCACCGAGTCAATAACAACGCCGTTCAATTCATAACGAATTTCGCGAAATAAAAAAGCGAATGCATTGTTAACGAGTTTTAGAGTCTCAATCTTTGAACCATCACTTTTTGTCAAACTACCTTCGAGATATAGCATGCTCTGAGATGGTAATGTATACGTATCTAGTTCCTGAACTGCAATACGAATTTCGTCATTATAGTCAAATTTGGCGTTGATAAACGGTTGATATGTGTGATACTCCATTTCAGTAATAGAGTTATTTACGACTGGGGGCTGTGTTACATTTAAAATACTCATCACGAATATACTTGAAATCCTAACGACTGCAAAAACTTTTTGTTCTCAGTAGTGAGCTTGGGAGACGTGGAATGCTTGAATCCGTTTCCAACGGTTGTGTTAGATGTACTGACAGGACGGCGCTTCCGTATAGATTTTTTATATTGATGAATGAAACTACTATCAAGCCAGATGTTATGGTTGGTGAATCTAATGCCCATTGCTAACGGCTCTCAAATGGAGGCGAATGGTAATAGTTTCGTTACGAAAATTGACGAGCTCCCCGTCTTGGTCAATTACACGAATCGTTAGCGTTGTGATGGCTTTCACAGTAACAGGAAAATACAGTATGTTCTGAGGCGATTCCACAATTTTATACCCCGCAGAAACGGTCGGAAAAAATTGATGTATGATATGACAGGGTTGACCATTGTGAAAGGAACCTGTGGCGATGCTACAGTCAATAGATACGGCATTGACTTTGAGAATTTCAACTGGGAAATCAGACTCGTGAAATTCGTTCGCCTTTAGGAAACGTGGTTGAAAACCTAAAAGTCTTGCAAAAGTTTTACGTTGAGTAAAATCAATGGGAAAATTGGCATATAGGGAAACAGTTGAGGTGTTGGCATGAGGTATGAGAGAAAGGTTATAGTCTTTCGGAAGATTATGTTGCAGATATTGTTCTAACTCCACTAACTCATAGGCTCCCGTCGGAATGGTTATACCACCGTTGCCGTACGGAAAGTAATTGTTGGTTTCATCAATATTCGGAATCATATTGAAACTATCAAAATTGCATAAGCCAATTTCGTAGTCGAAACTTTCTTCAAGATAAAGAGGGGGGTTGAAGTCAGCTGTAAGGATAGATGAATTGCCAGACATGATAAAAGAGAGCGACATTGTGGATCTGCGACGGGTAGCTTCAATCTAGTTAGACAAAAACGGAAGACATCTTATATAGGAATTTCAAGCACAACTGGCCACAATTATGAGCATTGAATTTTTGACTGGAATCATGATTGTATAAGATCTGGTCGATGTCATTGCTACTCATAAAGTAGCGAACAGCTTCTGGAGGTGGCCGTAAGTTACCGTAAGAATCGAAGTATGTGACATTGTCACCATATTTCACGTAGGCAGTCCAGTGGGTCCCAGAACCGGAGGAATGATCCAAATTAATAATACCACTTTCATTTCTGCGAATACGTCTGGGTAGTTGATCGCGCATAAAGACTCCTCGAAAGTATGGGATTTTTAGCGATTTAGCACAGATTTCTAGTTCGATGTTAGACATCGCATGACGAGGTAGCTTTATTGGAAGTTTTTTTTAAAAGGGGCTAAGTAAAATCCTTTACCATTGACTGCTTTGCGCATTGACTCTAAAGCGAGATTATGACGTTTCTGCTCGGCCAGTTGAGCTTGCGAAGCTTTAGACTCGTTGACAGCTTTTGCGACTGCAGCAGCACCGCCTCCCAAGGCCCCAATAGCACCAAGGAGAGGGAGGAGCAAGGGGAGAAAGCCTCCTTTCTTAGGCACAGGAATAAGTCGTTGTGAACGTCGCCTACGCTGTTTCGCGTGCAAACCCTGACCGTGTTTTCTTTTACCTTGTTTTCGAGGTTTTCGCGATCCGCGACGTCTCAAACCAAAACCTAATTTTTTCTTTGCCTTCATTGCACTAGCCACTGCAAGTGCTGCGACTCGTTCACCCAAGGATGTGTCGGAATCGACAACCCGGTTCCAGGCTTGTTGACGCAAGACCCCGTCCGCGTAGCTGCGATCACTTTTGTTGTGAGCCTGAGAGTAAGCAATATCGTGCTGTTTGCAATACTCGTCTAAAGGGTTTATTCCAACGTCACCACGTGATAGCCTTGTTTGCAATTTCGTAAATGGACCGCAATAGTTATAAAATGGTAGGTGTACCTCAAAAGGAAATTTGTCGAGTAGCTTAGCGAACAGGCCAGATCCTCTCGCTGCGTATCTTGACGGAATACTGTTACGCGTCAGGTTATGCACAAGCATTATATAATTATGTCTAGCGCACCCACTGACAATCTTTAAAAATAGTGACTTCAAGCTATAGCGCACAGTCTTATATATAAAGGAACACAATGAAGATCAAAGCAACAGGTCCAAAGCTACCAGTTGTTAATTATGACGAGCCCGCTCAGGAAGCCTCATTTCGGAAACATGGCTCGTTATTTGGAGGCGAATCGAAGAGAGCATTGATTGTAGGAGCGAGTGGATCCGGCAAAACAAATATCATGATCAGTCTCATAATGCACCCGAATGGACTGCGCTTTTCCAACGTCTATATTTATTGTAAATCGCCATACCAACCTAAATACCAATATCTGCGCAAAGTGTTGGACCCTCTAAAGGAAATCGGATATTTCGAGTATACGGACGATAAGAACATCGTGGCTCCGGACAGAATCAAACCCAACTCCATCATAATCTTCGACGACGTCGCTGCATGCCCTCAAGATATTATTCGTCAGTACTTTAGTTTTGGCAGACATCGTAATACGGATTGCTTCTATTTGTGTCAAACATATACCGCCATCCCAAAGCATCTTCTGCGTGATAATGCAACACTGCTCATCGTGTTACCGCAGGACGTCTTAAATTTAAAGCATATATATGAAGACCATTGCAGCATGGATATGACATTTCAGGAATTCAAAGGGATGTGCGGTTTGTGCTGGCGAGACCCTTACGACTTCCTGGTCATTGATAAAGATTCTCCCAAAAACGGTGGCCGATATCGACAAGGATTTGATAAATATATCTATTTCTAAAATGATGGTATAAAAATACATCCCATCAGGATACCTGAAGAGTGTAGTTCTAACTCTGACTGTGAAAAGATGGATATAAAGTTAGCCAAAGAACTGGTGAAAACACGGAAAGCTGTGCAGCAAAAATATAAAGCACTAAAATCTGAACTTGCAGAAACTGAGAGTCAATTGCAGAAACAAATGCAGCCCATTTCTGAACCATTGCAGAAGCTTTTAGACAAAGTAGAGCCACTTAAAATGGAAGCACCTCTCAAAGTAGAAGGCTTTAAGTCCGAATCTGCATCATCTACACCTAAGAAGGGAATGCCTCATGGGGATTTGGACTACCGTTTTCAACCCTATTTACCTTATACTGGATTGAGTTTTTTGGAAGACACCTATTCCAATATACCGCAACTTTCAAATGTTGCAGACATGTCCACTGTGGAGGAAGAAGTACAAGTACCTTCAGTAGTAGAGCATGAGAATAAAACGTTAGAGGATTCTATTGCTGCGAGTCGCGAGAGCTTACGTCATTTAATTGATACTCCTGCTTATAATGAATATCTAGAGTCGTTTCACACTTTGCCAAGAAAATATGTCGATGAATCGATTCGAGGGAATGAAGAAGAGTTTGACCGGTATTATGGATTATCGCATGATTTAACAACTGACGCGTTTACACTGGGCAAAACAGTAGTACGTATTGAAGGTCCAGATGTAGTTCTTCATAACGTGCGATACCCAGGCACAGTAGGACTGTATGAGCTCTTATTTAAAAAGAATCCAGTTGGGTACTCACAAGTCGATTTAGATCATTATATGGATATGTTGAAACGAACTAATGCATATCGACGAAATTTTGACTCAAATTTACAAATACAAGGAACACAGTCTGTAAAATATAAACAAGTAATTAAACCATATTTGTTAAAACACAAGATTCTCAAACATCCCGCATCCATCGCAAGCACATCAGTTTCCTTCGAAAAGCCCTCGAAGCCAAAAACACGTCTACGCCGCACGCAGTCATTCAAACATACAGGCCTTGGGATGATGCAACTAACTAACCAACCCATCGAATATGTTTACTTTGACAATCCAAATGACCTCGCTTATCGCTTGAGATTACTTTTAGCATCTCACGAGGTTGGTAATAACAGTCACAACAATGAAATTCAATCAATTATTGATCAGTTAAAGGAAGGCCGTTTTATAAAGTGAAAGAGCTTTCCTGTTCTTAGTCAATCTACGTAAGTTTATCAGCACACATCTCCGTTGACAATTTTGGTAGTCGTCACAACCTTCCAACACATCTCTGGAAAATCAGTTGCCTCAACAACACAGAGCTGATAAATCTATATAATAAAAAATGGGTTAGACTTCTATACCTGTCCGGTGTCAGACATTCTAGAAAAGATTCGGGGCGCACATATGGTGACTACAGGTGCATAAGTGTCCCATACTGTGCAAACTAACGAACACAAAGCTCTGTTTATTGGAATATTAATTTTTTACCCACTAAGTAACGATCTAGATGAGTGCAATCAAAAAACAGGTGGTCAATGAAATACATAAGCCTGCAAGGAAGAACTTTCAGAGACGTAGAGTAATCATCAGAGGATTGAGAGATTTGGTACAAGCGGATCTGGTGGAAATGTTGCCGTATGCGAAAGATAATAAAGGTTATCGTTACATTCTCGTGCTAATTAATACCTTTAGTAAATATGCATGGGCGCAACCAGTGAAACAAAAAACTGGTAAAGCTGTAGCGGAGGCTATGAAAACCATTTTATCACAGATGAAGTATCTACCGAAACATATTCAAACGGATTTGGGAAAAGAATTTTATAATAAAGAATTTCAATCGCTCATGAAACAAAACAACATTAACCATTATAGCACTTATTCAAACTTAAAAGCAAGTATTGTTGAAAGGCTGAATCGTACACTGAAAACTCGTATGTGGCGACAATTTAGCTTACAAGGATCGTATAAATGGCTACCTGTACTTCAAAAAATTGTGCAAGAGTATAACAACACAAAGCACCGAACAATAAGAATGAAGCCAAAAGATGTGAACATGCGAAATGCGAAGCAGGTGTTACTTCACGCATACAGTCAGTTAAAAACGATTGATCCCAAGAGAGCAAAGTTTAAGGTTGGTGAAAAAGTTAGAATCAGCAAGTATCGGCACGCATTCTCCAAAGGATATACTCCCAACTGGTCCAATGAAATTTTCACAATTAGAAAAGCGCAGTATACAAACCCGAGGACTTACCTATTAGAAGATCAGAATGGGGAAGATATCCTGGGGGGGTTTTACATACAAGAGTTACAAAAAGTGAAACATCCTGATGTGTATCTAGTGGAAAAAGTCTTGAGACGTAAAGGGACGAAAGTGTACGTAAAGTTTTTGGGTTTAAATAAAAATCATAATACTTGGATTAACAAGTCAGACTTATATGAATAAACTATGAAGTAGTCTAATAAATTAAACAGCAATTGTTAAACAGCAATCATTTATTATTAATTTTACTTCATCATGCCAAACTTATTTGAGTTAGTTATTTGCGATGGGGTGAGCTCGTTGCATTGTAGTGTGAAAACGTTGCAGTCTTTTTGAAGTCTGGGAGATCAGGATGCAGATAGGTCAACTCCATCATGGATCGCACATTCTCAGATCTAGGTATGTCTGCCACGTGACGAGCAACAAAATCCCGAACGTCGAGCGGTGTAGATTGCACATCAGTCAACAGTCTATTAAAGTACGTCGCAAACTCTTGCCCTTTGAGTGTGTTGATGGTATAAGCGATCAAACGGTTCAGTTCAAACATTTTCAATACACTTTCCACTCCTAAATAGACGATATTCCTCCAACGATCTTCTAATTTGATTGTGCGAATATCTTGAAACTTGTCAAACGTGATCGTGAACGTGTCATGTGTAATTGGTTGAAACTCCTCCACACAATGAAAATAATTGATTATTACTCCTTCGTACTCCAATAGTTCACTCCACTCGATTTCATTAAACAATACACAATCATTTTTACGCCCTTTTATAATAATTCTAGGTTGAAAATTCCACTCGTATGCTAGCCCAATGCTAATGAATTTAGATTTAGATGGATTCAATGGATAACACCTTTCATTTATAGTGATGAATGACATTGTAGACTGCTTCTGACACGTTGCACTAGCCTCACTGACTGCACTGGACTGTTTAGTAAACATGTTGCACTGTTCGAAGGTTTGTTGTTTAAACTGGAGTGGATTTGAGCGCTTGTTACTTTATAGATTTCCCCAACCACCTCTCGACCTTGCAGAGCTGCGCATGCGTCGAGATACAGAAATGAAACATCAACTCTATTCAAACTTTTAATCAGATAGTAGCAGATAGACAGTATAATGATGTAATACATGAAATGGATTCATTCTTAAATATAAATACATTTTGTTGTCTTGGTACGCATCACATATTAAAAATATGAAACTGCATTAGATTAAAATAATTCGTATTATAATCGATTGCTACAAAATCGTTGGTACACGCCACATTTGACACTTTTACTAAGTTATCATGCGAAGGTGATTACAAAACCATTACTAAGGCTGAATGAAAAAACAAGTATTTTGTTCATACCATCAATATAACATTGGATTGAAAAATAAAGCATTTATTCATACAATAGTGTGATGCACAATCCATAGTGCACATCACGTTTAAAACGTTTATTATGCACTTATGAGCTATTACAAATGTATCTGTAATATTGAATTGATAAATTAAACATTAATACTATGGATTGATATACAATCGATAGTATGTGCATCACATTTGACGCTTTTACTAATGAACGTATGGCATTAGGTTAAAAATTAAGCAGTTATTAATTAATCAGCTTATCTACATTTTGACATTGCGCAAGCAATAACAATTTAAATATTAAGAAATCATGTCTGAGTGATATCGCATAACATTGCGACATTTACTGAAAGCACAATAGGTAAAATGTAATTAATACATAGTTTTAGTCAAACCTCACAGTCACAGCAAATTAAGATCGAGTTATTTTTGAACATTCTGGCGAAATCGGTGCAAAGTCTTTAGAGAATCAAGATAGTCCGCCAACCTCGTTGACGGCCACTTCATACCATCAGGACCTGTAGTCCATCCTAAAGGGAACGTATCTGTGCAACCTTTCTCAATGTTTTTACGTAGCCACTGTAATACTGACTTATGATTCTCGTTTGTTTGAGGATCAAAAACGAATGCGATACACATCTCTGCGACAACGTTACAGAAAATTTCAAGGAGTGGCACGTCAGCCAAATAGGCGATCTTGCAGATGGTTTCGTCAACGTTCTGAAGGGTAGTACGATAATTTCGTTCAATGTTGGTAACGGGAAAAATATGATCTAAATCTTCACACCACTTTCCACTCAACAAGGTGCAAATATAGTACTGCTCATACACTGACGGTGGACACGACATCTGGCTAAACATCTTATGAAGCCCATTTAAACTGATGTTTGAGCATTGCGTGCTGAGCAATACCGATACAATGTCTTTAATCACTTCATCGAGATGACGTTTTCGCACTAATACCGTCTTTATTACCTCGGGCTCACATGCATTAGATTCAGCAATCCAACGAAATATGTCATCTGGTACCACAGCTTCCTCTAACAACATCGCAAATAAGTCGATGTCGTCATTCGTAGGTGTTTTCCGCACAATCGCTCGTAAGAAATCATTGATGACCGCCACTTGGGCACTACACAACTGTGAAAATAGTGAGTAATACATCTGTGCGTGCATAGCGCGAAACTATGAATTATCCAGCACTGCGCAGAGCATAAATATCCTCTGCGTGACCTCTCCACCTCTACAGTGACCGCCTGAGAAACTTCTCAATTCGGGAGTGCACTGGTCTGAGCAACCAACGCTTCATTAAGCAAGCGCAGGAGCAAGTCCAGACGTTCTTCCTCGGGTGTTTCATAAAAGGCAATATCTTTATGGCCCCAGGCTAATGTATCTGTAGACTCTGGTATGCGATATCGTTTGTCATCATGCATTGTTAATGCAACTTTTTTTATATAGTTTGTGTAAATGGTATGCGATACTGATTTAAATACATACATCATACAGTAAACGCTCTCTTGGTTGCCTTCTACAATGTTTTTGTAGTGCACTAAGTCCAGCTGATTCTTAATGCTGGCCTGACTTACACCTTTTGCTTTTTTATCGACCACATCGACTGTATCAATGCAATACGCTTTTGCCCCTGTCCCGTAGAAAGCGGCTATCGCCTTCCCAGCATACTCATCCTTCATGTTTCCTAACACTGACGGATTTTTCGGGATGTTATAACAATTTGGTTCGGTAAAATTGGATGTATCAAACAGAGATATATGTTCTTTCATATCATCATAAAAATTTTGTGTTTTGACTAAAATTACCAGACTATCAGTGTCCGTATACAAAATTTTACAATTTTCGCCATACGTAGGCTTTAAAAACTCGTACACAAAGTCATACATCACCGTTTTAGCGAGATCTAAAATACAAAAGCCTACATACGTTGGTCTACAGTAATGAATGAATGTTTTTGCCATCTGAATCGCTACCAGATTTTCATTGAAAATACGCAGCTCTTTGAATGATGGTTTACTGATATAATTAGCAGCCCCCCTTTTGCGTTCATTTTTCTCAAAGGTTGTTGCTAACTTAATATCGACCCTATTTTCTACATTTTCAATCGATTTTCCGAAAATGCAGTTCACCATATTTTTATACAGATTATTTTCAAACTTGTTTTTAGCCTGATTTCGTAGTTGAGTGTTGAGATCAATGTATGGCTTGAGCCACGCAGCTTGCGCAAAACGAATTCCTTTATGTATCTGTTTCAAAATTAATCCGTGTCTAACACATTGCTGTAATGCGCGGTAATGTATCACATACTTGCGTTTATTATAAAGGTTTGGTATTAACTTCGATCCTTTCCCGCCCGGAGGTATTATCGTTTCAGGGCAAAACGGGTAATCATTAAAGAAGTCATGCAATGCTGTAGGCACATCCAGATCTACTTCAATCACATAACCAACAGGTGAAGTTTCTTGTACTCCCATGAAGCTATTTGAGAAACTCTCAATTTCGTCTAAAGTCATCCATGCAAAATCTCCCAGGGGTAAATACTGTGACATGCTAAAACCGTACAAATTCGTTTTATCTAAGTACATTATGAAGGAATTTGCTTTAGTTGGATCATAGTTAGGTAGATACGGATTATTAGCCTCAGCCTTGCGAGACATGCACGTACTCACTCCCCCACGGACGCCTTTCTTAAAAAAATGAATCATATCGATATCAGACAGAATTTGCAATTGAACACCTGTTTTTTTTTAACATAGCATCCCAAGATAAGCCGGGGGCTGTAAAGTAATGTGCTGGATCCAACCGGTATGTCTCGAGACATAATGTTCTATAATTTTCAAAGACGTCTGCCAGTAGCAAGACATCGGCAGTTAAATAAAGGTCAGAGTAATCACCTAACGTTTGACAAGCAAAAGATGTCCATACGTTGCACGCATGATTATAATTAATATCAGAGACGTGCTCGTCCCGAAGTTCGTCATAGAAACACTCCCTGGTGGGTAAACTGGTTTCTTTGAATTTCTCAAAGTTAGTCAGATAGGAATAGGGGAACACTCCTTTTTGACACATAAGCTTAAACTGAGTGTCATCGGGAAAGGCCCTTCGCACTTCACGACATTGGGAAGGTTCCAACAATGCGGCCAAGGATTCCAGTTTAGTCGGTAGAAACTGATAGGAATCGACGAATCGCATTTGTAATAATACATTTTTTACTCTACCTTCTGAATCTGTATATTGATCCACAGGTAGTAGCTTGCTAAAGGAAATATACTTTTCAAACGTCAGGGGGAGTACTGTTATATCATGCTTATCAGCTCCTAACGATAATAAAAATAGATGTGAATCGTAAAGTTTAAGGTTATGGAGGTATATGGGAACGTATTTGGGAAGTTTGTGATTTAGATTACAAATTGAATGTGCTGCTCCTCGATATTTGCCAGTGATATGACAGTGGTCTCGCACTTTACGGTTCAACGGTTCAAACGGTTTATCACAGATATAACACACGGTAGCTGAGTCATATTGAGACACGTCTTGTTGAGACATGCTCATCGGTGTTACTGCTTTTAAATATTTCTTATACAGCTGACGCATATCATTTTGCAAACAATTAACAAATTCATCTGCAGCATTTTCTCCTCTATATTTGTAAAATTTGGATGCTCCATCATCATGTGCTGCTTTTATGAGATATGCGAAAGAGCAAGGAATATGCTGATATTTTTTTATTGTGAACGACTCTTGATTGGAAGGCTCTGACTGGTCAAGTGGCGAAAGTATACACTCAAAATCTGCATATACGCAGAACGGCACTTTCAACTGCTTGTGATAGTTTTCAAATTTTAAGATATCATCTGGAACAGTGTTTCCCAATCGATCGACTCGGGGTTCACGTGTTGGTAATTTAACTACAATTAGTTTACAATTTTCCTGTACGTGACGTTTCAGTGCAGTTTCCGAGTCAAAGTATTGCAAACAACCATCGCAAAAATGCTTGACTCTATGGTTTGCTGACATTTGTCGTGAGAGCAAACGGGAAAAGTTTTTAATCCAACAGTAATGTTGATTCCCTTCACTATCGTCAATCAGCAGTAAATTTAAATGAACTGTTTGCTTTTTAGTAGTGTAGTGCAATGGTCCTACTACGTGATGTTTCCATTGACCGTCAACGAGGAGTGGCTCTAACCCGTACACATTTATTGAAATTTTATTTTCCAGTTCCCACTGCGGGATCGCTTTGAGTGCTACCGGAAATTCAGTACTAGAAAAATTTAGAAATGGTACTTTGCTATAATGCGGGTACGAACTGATATCGCACACACGTCCATTGGGTGTATACAAGCCTGCAACAATTGCCCATGCAAAGCAATGCACATCAGTATTTTGAATATTAACTATAGCCTTTTTGTTTGCAATATCTTTTGGCAGAGGAATATATGAGGACGCTCTAAGTGGATTATATTTGTTTATGTTAATTTCTAGGTAGAGAATTTTTTCGAGTACCCACCCGCTTTCCCGTTCTGCAAATTCTTTCGACTTTTCATTGAGTATAGCTAAGAATGCATCAAACTCCCTATCTATATCTGAAGATCTAGTTAATATCTTATTTGCTGTGTTGTGAGATTTGATATCTCGCATTTCTTTTGTTGGTAAGATATACAAAGCAAATAGTTCTACGTTAGCCTTAATTGCTGTATGCTTCAATACTTGTTGCTCTAATAACTGGACACTCTTGGATTTAATCGATTGTATGTAGTCCTCAACATTCAATGTTTCTAAATCTGAATTCACTTGATAGCTGACAATTTTTCCTCCAAACGCACTTCGACAAACTCTTACCGAGTCATCCATGGGCGTCCACTCGTGCGCTTTGTGTGACAAACTCCGCAAATGCGCAGAGAAACTCCTGGCTGGAACGTCTCGCTGACAGATGGTGCAGTGTTTTGAGTTCGGTGTCTGTGGAGGTCTCCCTCGTGGGTCTGCTCGAGCTGGAGTAGTTGCTGAGGCTTGGTTGAGAGTTAACCTCCTTAATCCGCTTGGACCGGGCTGGGCTATGAGGTCTGCAGGCGACGGTTCTGAAACAAAGAGAAAATGCGTGTGAAATTGTGAAACATAATTTACTCACGACCAAAACCATTTACACAATAGATACATCTCTTAATCTCATTTTAAATTTAATGAGTGAACTATTGAAAAATCGATATTAGATGGAAGACTATTTTACTTTATTACACATTCATGACAAAGCAGAGTAAAAGTCATGACTAGTCCGATGAGAAGTTACATTAAAAATTATAATTTGACAAATTTTTTCTCTCAGCTACATTGAGATTAATTAATGTCAAAAGGACTGGTGAATCAAGATCACTTAAACTTTTCAATTGGATGCAGATATCACAAAAGAATCTCCTTTTTGATAAATGGTTCATCAAACTTAATATTTTATTATAATAAAGTTGAACACTCCAAATATGCACTCGGAAACTCAATAATCCATTTTTTATAATAAGGCGGCCTTGCAGGACAAATATATTTTATAGTTGTCCGAACATCTGCACAATATAAACTTTTTATTGTGAATATATTATAGAATTCTTTTAGAGAACGAGTGACGAAGCCAAGTAATTTAAGAGCTCTATTTTACGTCTACAATACGTTGGCTGAATGTAAAATCGTTATTAATGATTATTCGGAGGTATTTTGTGCTCTACTCTCTACTAAGTTGTTTATTATTTATGGTATAAGAGTATCCAATTATTGATCTTTTTTATCCGGTAAAAACTTTTTTATGCAACATTTAATTATGATATATTTAGGATGTGGAGTGTATGCTTTTATAAGTGAATCTATGTTCAAAAGTTACCTTTTGCATTCGCCAATGACGTCTGACTACGTTGTCCCGGGGGTTGTCTACCGGCTGTTTCACAAGATGTCGTTTGCGCTTTAGGAGTAGCTGAGTCTTGCATTCGTGCTCGTTTAGCTGGCGGGGTATCTGACATGTTGCAAGCTCGTTAACCTGAATGTGCGGTACTAACTCTGACTTCTGCTATCGACTGCTTATAACACTGTAACAGAAATATATGTTACTATTCCGAATCACATCTAACACCATGCACATTTATTACATTACGTATTCCCAAATATCTGGCTCGGCTGCAATTGAGTACAGTGTCCTGCAAGGTAGTGGTGCTAATTCAGAAGCAAGGATAGGGTCAATTTCATCAGACCCCCTGGAAACTCACAACCCTCAGTTAGAGTAGTTGGGTCGTTGTTCATTGTAGCGCCATGTAGTATCCAGAAGCCAGAAGTTTGCGTAATCATCTAGGATACTGTCCATTTCATCAGGCTCATGGAATGCTCTCTCAACACTATCTTGAGATTGAGGGAAAACACCACTACATAATGGGAGTAGTTCCTCACGTAGTTGTTCTCTATGAGCATCTAGAATCTGTGTGACTGATATCGATTCAAATAATTCATCGTTCGACCACTCTATGACATGATGTGAGTCCCCATCAGTCGTCGAAACACTCTGCCTGCTAGAATGTTGCGCAAGCAGCTGTGTTACTGGTATTCTTTCGAATAACTCTTCATCAGTCCACTGTATGTCATGACATACCTCAGTCGGTGGTGATGCAAGCTGATTCACTTCCCTTGCGTGACATGGCTCAGGGGGCGAGCAAATCAACGAATATACTTCCTCACGCATGATTGGGGATACCGAGTGTTCCAAACGATTAGCCTCTATAACCCCGTTCACATGTTCTGGAGGGGGTATCTCCTGTTGTGGAGAGAGGAGCTGCGGATTAACATTGCTCACTTGAGTCTGTTCTTGGGAGCGCTCTGTTTGATAGTTTTGCACTACGGGTGAGGCACTCTCTCCCAGACAATCCAAATCGAATGAGTATTGCCCCCAATTCAGTGGCAATTGGCTCATTCTCTCCTCCCAAGATTTTCCTAGATTTGCTTCCAACACGGTCGTCGGAGAATCCAAACTAAATAAAGATTGCGAGTGATTTTGATTTCCTTGGTGCAAATCCGATTCTAATTCTGAATCGACTGCCGTAGGAAGTTGCGAAATGAACGACACACTAGGTCCTTGATCGCTTTCGCACATTGGACTAGAACTTGTTTGCTCGTCTTGTGAATCAGCTATCACGATCGTCTCTAGGCTTTCCATAGGAGACGTACCCGTGACATGTTTTATAGCTTTACCAGGTCTTATAAGCAGATGTTGCTGAACCCGAATCCTCCTTGAATTACCACCACGCCTTTGCAATGCAGTTTTTACAGTTGCACCGGTCACTGCACTCACTTCTTGCGGAATACGAATACTGTTATTATCCCGGCCGCGAAGCAGGTCTCGCAGGATGGAATGCGGACCATCCGACTGCGACGGTTGCACGTCGGCCTTTTTCAATGAGCAGTACCGACACTTGAAGCTCAAAAAGCACAAACACACGCTACTTGACATCTTGACTCACCTTTCGTACCGGCGACTGTGTTGATACTGCTTCATGCACCACGGAGCGCGTTTATACACACCACACTAACGGTACATCATGACTACCTTGACCGATTCAGTACTTCGTATCTAGGTCAAGGCTGAAAGTCCAAGCCAATGTTCCAAGTCTAGGCCAAGGCTGCATTTCAAGGTCCAGTTCGCTTATCTAGGTTAGGTTTGATCACGTTTCATTAGAAGTTAGGTTAGGAATGGTTAGATTTGGTTAGATTTGATCAGGTTTCGTAAGTTTGGCTAGGTTTATCAATACAATATCAATACCACTTTTCTAGATTCAGATTGTAGATCTACACGAGAACTAAACAAGGTCGCATCTAATATTATAAAATATATCGTAGATATTAGTATTCTCCATTGACAATCAGACAGTCACAATGCCTGTTGATAAATTTGGTCGACATATATTCCATTCAAAGCGCAAGACGTCCGCCATTTTAAGCGATTGCCTGGCATCTAAATTATATAGTTATTGCATATTGCCAGTGCACTCTACTTCATCTGCTGACTTATTTTATGCGTTTGGGGACGGAGACAAAAACTTCATTATTCCTGTAGGAGGTATTATAGATAGCATCAATATACCAAACAAAGTGGACGTATTCCGTGATATAAAGAAAGTCGGTATTGGCGCTGAGGTGCGGCAGGGTGACATTCTACGCTTTTACACTTCCCGAGAACCAAGGCCTGATCTAATTGGACATATTGTGATTAGATGTCCCTTGACTACAAATTAAGGATCATTACAAGCCAGTAGCATTTTTGTTAAGGCGATACTCCCAATTCAACAGGACGTCTGGTTATCATCCGTTTGTAATTTAGGGTATAAACAATAAGTGAATGCATATCCATTAGCAAATAAAATATATTTTCATGAATCTTGCCACTCTCACTCTAACGCCTTTTATCAATATATAACACACTTACATTATAATTTACTTCACATCTGCAAGACTTGTGATCGTTTTACAAATTTTGTGTAACTATGCATTTGTATGTAAACTTACCCATTATACAGTTGTTTGAATCGATCATCACTTATCTAAAGACATTATTTCACACTTTATTACAGAACTGCAGGACTGAGATTTTTGTAAACTTTGCGTAGGTGTGCTTATTTGTAAGGTTATATACCCCATATTATTATCATAAGAGTATATCTAAGAGCAAAGCTTGTTACCCTTCTACTATAGATTTCAATTACTTTTTTGGTTTTCCAATGTTGCATAAATACATAATTTTAGAGGTGTTTTCTATACCATAGTCGTCACGCAGTAAGTATCTTTCGTATACCTCAACACAATACTTTCTCGTAATTTGATTCTCGGTCATTCGAAATCTTAACATGACCTATTTTTTTCGGACTTACACCACCAATTCTTTATAGCTCCATCACTTCTCGTTGGAAACAACAACAACAAAAACTCCTACTCTGGAGCTCAATATCCCCCTTATTTCTTATATAGTATGTTTCATTTTTCAACAAAGAGCCTCCCCTTATCTTTTTCTCATACCACCTCAAATAAATGAGAGCT
Organism: Callosobruchus maculatus; assembly: GCA_951848785.1. NCBI lineage: Eukaryota > Metazoa > Arthropoda > Insecta > Coleoptera > Chrysomelidae > Callosobruchus > Callosobruchus maculatus. The sequence continues at coordinate 30,899 of CATOUR010000310.1, forward strand.
GCTACCCCTAAGCTTTGAAGCTTTTTTTTTTTTTACTTTTGACCCTTTTAATCTACGTAGAAGTTGAAAAGTGCTTTTTCTAACACTCTTCCGTATTCCTCGACTCTTCTAAAATAACAATGCATAGGCTACATAGCTTCGGATTTATTTCAAACTTCTTTACATAGCAATCTTTCCTCTAACTTACAACTCTAATACATATACATAGTTCTGCCATTTTGCGACACACTTTCACACATTTGGCCTTTATTCGTTTATCGCAATACAGACACTTTGCTAGACGAATGTCATGCAAATGCATTTTTTTTACATATGCGGTATCGCATACACCGAATAATGCATATCTCGCAGGTGATAGACAATGCTCGCATACTATGGATCCTTTCTCCCTACTACCGATAAAGTTAAACTCTTGACACATTTCCTTACACCATTCGATACCTCTTGTATACGCTTCAACTATTGCGATACTTTCCACGTATGCATTATTCACGTTAACCCCTGTTCCACTATGTACGTCCAGCATTCCATAGGGTTTGCGTTGTATGTCACTCTTCTGCAGATCTACCCAGTTTATCAGATGACCTACTTCCATCCTCCTCTCCGCTCTCGAACCGCTCGCCCTTGTACATACTGTTTTAATTTTTCTCGAAACTTCAGTCTCGACTCCCTGATCGCTAGACATCGACATTACAATAACAGTTTCGCAGCACTACTATTCACCCAAAAAAATTATTTCTGGACATCTTCCTGGGTGCCCCACTTCAACCCCATGATATTAAAACCCCTAGAACGTAGAGTATATAGTACAAGATCATTTTTTCCAGGTCAAGGTTCCTAATCTAGGTCAGGGTTTATGAATGAGGTCATCAGATGGCCTTGACCCCCTAGAAGGAATGTATGTTCTGGGGGAGGTCAAGGTCTCGAGGTCATCGATCCTTCATATCTAGGTCAAGGCCTCAGAGGTCACTGACCCCCCCCAGAACGTACAATATCTCCCTACTGAAAACAGCTCTCAAAACAACAGAAAGCAAGCAGATAACGGCTGTAAACGGTAGAAAACGACTGAATACAACCAAATAGAACAGAAAACAGAGCATAGCAACAGAAAGAAGGCAAATAAAAGCGCTAAACAATAAAAAACGACTAAATTCAGCCGAATACAACAAGAAAAGAACAGAAAATAGCTAAAAACAACAGAAATCAAGCAGATAACAACTGTAAACGATAGAAAACGACCAAATACAACCGAATAGAGCCAAAACCGACAGAAGGCAAGCAGATAACAGCGCTAAACAAGAGAAAACGACTAAGCACAGCCGAATACATCCGAAAATAACAGAAACAGCTCTCAAAGCAACAGAAGGCAAGCAGATAACGGCTGTAAACGGTAGGAAACGGCCGCATACAACTAAATAGAACAGAAAACAGAGCATAACAACAGAAAGCGAGCAGATAACAGCGCTAAACAATAGAAAACGACTAAATTCAGCCGAATACAACAGGAAAAGAACAGAAAATAGCTAAAAACAACAGAAATCAAGCAGATAACAACTGTAAACGATAGAAAACGACCAAATACAACCGAATAGGGTCAGAACTAACTCAAAACGACAGAAAGCAAGCAGATAACAGCGGGAAACAGCAGAAAAACGACTAAACACAGCCGAATACGACCAAAATGAGTAGAAAACAGCTAAAAACAACAGGAAGCAGGCAGATAACAGCTATAAACGGTAGAAAATGACCAAATACAACCGAATAGAGTCAAATCCAGCTAAAAACGACAGAAACTAAGCAGATAACAGCGCTAAGCAACAGAAAACGACTAAATACAGCGGAATACAACTGAAAATAACAGAAAACAGCTCCTAGAACAACAGAAAGCAAGCAGATAACGGCTGTAAACGGTAGAAAACGACCGAATACAACCAAATAGAACAGAAAACAGAGCATAACAACAGAAAGCAGGCAGATAACAGCGCTAAGCAACAGAAAACGACAAAGCACAGCCGAATACATCCGAAAATAACAGAAAACAGCTCTCAAAGCAACAGAAAGCAAGCAGATGACGGCTGTAAACGGTAGGAAACGGCCGCACACAACCAAATAGAACAGAAAACAGAGCATAACAACAGAAAGCGGGCAGATAACAGCGCTAAACAATAGAAAACGACTAAATTCAGCCGAATACAACAAGAAAAGGACAGAAAAACAGCTTAAAACAACAGAAATCAAGCAGACAACAACTGTAAACGGTACAAAACGACCAAATACAACCGAATAGAGTCAAAACTAACGCAAAACGACAGAAAGCAAGCAGATAACGGCTGTAAACGCTAGAAAGCGACCGAGTACAACCAAATAGAACAGAAAACAGAGCACAACATCAGAAAGCGGGCAGATAACAGCGCTAAACAATAGAAAACGACTAAATTCAGCCGAATACAACAAGAAAAGAACAGAAGATAGCTAAAAACAACAAAAAGCAGGCAGATAACAGCTGTAAACGGTAGAAAATGACCAAATACAACCGAATAGAGTCAAATCCAGCTAAAAACGACAGAAAGTAAGCAGATAACAGCGCTAAGCGACAGAAAACGACTAAATACAGCGGAATACAACTGAAAATAACAGAAAACAGCTCCTAGAAACAACAGAAAGCAACAGGTAACGGCTGTAAACGGTAGAAAACGACCGAATACAACCAAATAGAACAGAAAACAGAGCATAACAACAGAAAGCAGGCAGATAACAGCGCTAAACAATAGAAAATGACTAAATTCAGCCGAATACAACAAGAAAAGAACAGAAAACAGCTAAAAACAACAGAAATCAAGCAGATAACAACTGTAAATGGTACAAAACGACCAAATACAACCGAATAGAACAGAAAACAGAGCATAACAACAGAAAGCAGGCAGATAACAGCGCTAAGCAACAGAAAACGACAAAGCACAGCCGAATACATCCGAAAATAACAGAAAACAGCTCTCAAAGCAACAGAAAGCAAGCAGATAACGGCGGTAAACGGTAGAAAACGACTGAATACAACCAAAATGGAACAGAAAACAGAGCATAACAACAGAAAGAAGGCAGATAAAGGCGCTAAACAATAAAAACGACTAAATTTAGCCGAATACAACAAGAAAAGAACAGAAAACAGCTAAAAACAACAGAAATCGAGTAGATAACAACTGTAAACGATAGAAAACGACCAAATACAACCGAATAGAGCCAAAACCGACAGAAAGCAAGCAGATAACAGCGCTGAACAAGAGAAAACGACTAAGCACAGCCGAATACATCCGAAAATAACAGAAAACAGCTCTTAAAGCAACAGAAAGCAAGCAGATGACGGCTGTAAACGGTAGGAAACGGCCGCACACAACTAAATAGAACAGAAAACAGAGCATAACAACAGAAAGCGGGCAGATAACAGCGCTAAACAATAGAAAACGACCAAATTCAGCCGAATGCAACAAGAAAAGAACAGAAAATAGCTAAAAACAACAAAAAGCAGGCAGATAACAGCTGTAAACTGTAGAAAATGACCAAATACAACCGAGTAGAGTCAAATCCAGCTAAAAACGACAGAAAGTAAGCAGATAACAGCGCTAAGCAACAGAAAACGACTAAATACAGTGGAATACAACTGAAAATAACAGAAAACAGCTCCTAGAACAACAGAAAGCAAGCAGATAACGGCTGTAAACGGTAGAAAACGACCGAATACAACCAAATAGAACAGAAAACAGAGCATAACAACAGAAAGCAGGCAGATAACAGCGCTAAACAATAGAAAATGACTAAATTCAGCCGAATACAACAAGAAAAGAACAGAAAACAGCTAAGAACAACAGAAATCAAGCAGATAACAACTGTAAACGGTACAAAACGACCAAATACAACCGAATAGAACAGAAAACAGAGCATAACAACAGAAAGCAGGCAGACAACAGCGCTAAACAACAGAAAACGACAAAACACAGCCGAATACATCCGAAAATAACAGAAAACAGCTCTCAAAACAACAGAAAGCAAGCAGATAACGGCTGTAAATGGTAGAAAACGACTGAATGCAACCAAATAGAACAGAAAACAGAGCATAGCAACAGAAAGAAGGCAAATAAAAGCGCTAAAAAATAAAAAACGACTAAATTCAGCCGAATACAACAAGAAAAGGACAGAAAACAGCTAAAAACAACAGAAATCGAGTAGATAACAACTGTAAACGACAGAAAACGACCAAATACAACCGAATAGAGCCAAAACCGACAGAAAGCAAGCAGATAACAGCGCTAAACAAGAGAAAACGACCAAGCACAGCCGAATACATCCGAAAATAGCAGAAAACAGCTCCCAAAGCAACAGAAAGCAAGCAGATAACGGCTGTAAACGGTAGGAAACGGCCGCATACAACTAAATAGAACAGAAAACAGAGCATAACAACAGAAAGCGGGCAGATAACAGCGCTAAACAATAGAAAACGACTAAATTCAGCCGAATACAACAAGAAAAGAACAGAAAATAGCTAAAAACAACAGAAATCAAGCAGATAACAACTGTAAACGATAGAAAACGACCAAATACAACCGAGTAGGGTCAGAACTCACGCAAAACGACAGAAAGCAAGCAGATAACAGCGGGAAACAGCAGAAAACGACTAAACACAGCCGAATACAACCGAAATGAGTAGAAAACAGCTAAAAACAACAGAAAGCAGGCAGATAACAGCTGTAAACGGTAGAAAATGACCAAATACAACCGAATAGAGCCAAGTCCGGCTAAAAACGACAGAAAGTAAGCAGATAACAGCGCTAGACAACAGAAAACCACTAAACACAGCGGAATACAACTGAAAATAACAGAAAACAGCTCTTAGAACAACAGAAAGCAAGCAGATAACGGCTGTAAACGGTAGAAAACGACCGAATGCAACCAATAGAACAGAAAACAGAGCATAACAACAGAAAGCAGGCAGATAACAGCGCTAAACAATAGAAAACGACTAAATTCAGCCGAATACAACAAGAAAAGGACAGAAAACAGCTAAAAACAACAGAAATCAAGCAGATAACAACTGTAAACGGTTCAAAACGACCGAATACAACCGAATAGAGTCAAAACTAACGCAAAACGACAGAAAGCAAGCAGATAACGGCTGTAAACGCTAGAAAGCGACCGAGTACAACCAAATAGAACAGAAAACAGAGCATAACATCAGAAAGCGGGCAGATAACAGCGCTAAACAATAGAAAACGACTAAATTCAGCCGAATACAACAAGAAAAGAACAGAAAATAGCTAAAAACAACAAAAAGCAGGCAGATAACAGCTGTAAACGGTAGAAAATGACCAAATACAGCCGAATAGAGTCAAATCCAGCTAAAAACGACAGAGAGTAAGCAGATAACAGCGCTAAGCAACAGAAAACGACTAAATACAGCGGAATACAACTGAAAATAACAGAAAACAGCTCCTAGAACAACAGAAAGCAAGCAGATAACGGCTGTAAACGGTAGAAAACGACCGAATACAACCAAATAGAACAGAAAACAGAGCATAACAACAGAAAGCAGGCAGATAACAGCGCTAAACAACAGAAAATGACTAAATTCAGCCGAATACAACAAGAAAAGAACAGAAAACAGCTAAAAACAACAGAAATCAAGCAGATAACAACTGTAAACGGTACAAAACGACCAAATACAACCGAATAGAACAGAAAACAGAGCATAACAACAGAAAGCAGGCAGATAACACCGCTAAACAACAGAAAACGACAAAACACATCCGAATACATCCGAAAATAACAGAAAACAGCTCTCAAAACAACAGAAAGCAAGCAGATAACGGCTGTAAACGGTAGAAAACGACTGAATACAACCAAATAGAACAGAAAACAGAGCATAACAACAGAAAGAAGGCAGATAAAAGCGCTAAACAACAGAAAACGACTAAATTCAGCCGAATACAACAAGAAAAGAACAGAAAATAGCTAAAAACAACAAAAAGCAGGCAGATAACAGCTGTAAACGGTAGAAAATGACCAAATACAACCGAATAGAGTCAAATCCAGCTAAAAACGACAGAAAGTAAGCAGATAACAAGCGCTAAGCAACAGAAAACGACTAAATACAGCCGAATACAACTGAAAATAACAGAAAACAGCTCCTAGAACAACAGAAAGCAAGCAGATAACGGCTGTAAACGGTAGAAAACGACCGAATACAACCAAATAGAACAGAAAACAGAGCATAACAACAGAAAGCAGGCAGATAACAGCGCTAAACAATAGAAAATGACTAAATTCAGCCGAATACAACAAGAAAAGAACAGAAAACAGCTAAAAACAACAGAAATCAAGCAGATAACAACTGTAAACGATAGAAAATGACCAAATACAACCGAATAGGATCAGAACTCACTCAAAACGACAGAAAGCAAGCAGATAACAGCGGGAAACAGCAGAAAACGACTAAACACAGCCGAATACGACCAAAATGAGTAGAAAACAGCTAAAAACAACAGAAAGCAGGCAGATGACAGCTGTAAACGGTAGAAAATGACCAAATACAACCGAATAGAGCCAAATCCGGCTAAAAAACGATAGAAAGTAAGCAGATAACAGCGCTAGACAACAGAAAACCACTAAACACAGCGGAATACAACTGAAAATAACAGAAAACGGCTCTTAGAACAACAGAAAGCAAGCAGATAACGGCTGTAAACGGTAGAAAACGACCGAATACAACCAAATAGAACAGAAAACAGAGCATAACAACAGAAAGCAGGCAGATAACAGCGCTAAACAACAGAAAATGACTAAACTCAGCCGAATACAACAAGAAAAGAACAGAAAACAGCTAAAAACAACTGAAATCGAGTAGATAACAACTGTAAACGACAGAAAACGACCAAATACAATCGAATAGAGCCAAAACCGACAGAAAGCAAGCAGATAACAGCGCTAAACAATAGAAAACGACTAAGCACAGCCGAATACATCCGAAAATAACAGAAAACAGCTCTCAAGGCAACAGAAAGCAAGCAGATGACGGCTGTAAACGGTAGGAAACGGCCGCATACAACTAAATAGAACAGAAAACAGAGCATAACAACAGAAAGCGGGCAGATAACAGCGCTAAACAATAGAAAACGACTAAATTCAGCCGAATACAACAAGAAAATAACAGAAAATAGCTAAAAACAACAAAAAGCAGGCAGATAACAGCTGTAAACGGTAGAAAATGACCAAATACAACCGAATAGAGTCAAATCCAGCTAAAAACGACAGAAAGTAAGCAGATAACAGCGCTAAGCAACAGAAAACGACTAAATACAGCGGAATACAACTGAAAATAACAGAAAACAGCTCCTAGAACAACAGAAAGCAAGCAGATAACGGCTGTAAACGGTAGAAAACGACCGAATACAACCAAATAGAACAGAAAACAGAGCATAACAACAGAAAGCGGGCAGATAACGGCGCTAAAACAATAGAAAATGACTAAATTCAGCCGAATACAACAAGAAAAGAACAGAAAACAGCTAAAAACAACAGAAATCAAGCAGATAACAACTGTAAACGGTACAAAACGACCAAATACAACCGAATAGAACAGAAAACAGAGCATAACAACAGAAAGCAGGCAGATAACAGCGCTAAACGACAGAAAACGACAAAACACAGCCAAATACATCCGAAAATAACAGAAAACAGCTCTCAAAACAACAGAAAGCAAGCAGATAACGGCTGTAAACGGTAGAAAACGACTGAATACAACCAAATAGAACAGAAGACAGAGCATAACAACAGAAAGAAGGCAGATAAAAGCGCTAAGCAATAAAAAACGACTAAACTCAGCCGAGTACAACAAGAAAAGAACAGAAAATAGCTAAAAACAACAGAAATCGAGTAGATAACAACTCTAAACGATAGAAAACGACCAAATACAACCGAATAGAGCCAAAACCGACAGAAAGCAAGCAGATAACAGCACTAAACAAGAGAAAACGACTAAGCACAGCCGAATGCATCCGAAAATAACAGAAAACAGCTCTCAAAGCAACAGAAAGCAAGCAGATGACGGCTGAAAATGGTAGGAAACGGCCGCATACAACTAAATAGAACAGAAAACAGAGCATAACAACAGAAAGCGGGCAGATAACAGCGCTAAACAATAGAAAACGACTAAATTCAGCCGAATACAACAAGAAAAGAACAGAAAATAGCTAAAAACAACAGAAATCAAGCAGATAACAACTGTAGACGATAGAAAACGACCAAATACAACCGAATGGGCTCAGAACTAACTCAAAACGACAGAAAGCAAGCAGATAACAGCGGGAAACAGCAGAAAACGACTAAACACAGCCGAATACAACCAAAATGAGTAGAAAACAGCTAAAAACAACAGAAAGCAGGCAGATAGCAGCTGTAAACGGTAGAAAATGACCAAATACAACCGAATAGAGCCAAATCCGGCTAAAAACGACAGAAAGTAAGCAGATAACAGCGCTAGACAACAGAAAACCACTAAACACAGCGGAATACAACTGAAAATAACAGAGAACAGCTCTTAGAACAACAGAAAGCAAGCAGATAACGGCTGTAAACGGTAGAAAGCGACCGAATACAACCAAATAGAACAGAAAACAGAGCATAACAACAGAAAGCAGGCAGATAACAGCGCTAAACAATAGAAAACGACTAAATTCAGCCGAATACAACAAGAAAAGGACAGAAAACAGCTAAAAACAACAGAAATCAAGCAGATAACAACTGTAAACGGTACAAGACGACCAAATACAACCGAATAGAGTCAAAACTAACGCAAAACGACAGAAAGCAGGCAGATAACGGCTGTAAACGCTAGAAAGCGACCGAGTACAACCAAATAGAACAGAAAACAGAGCATAACAACAGAAAGCGGGCAGATAACAGCGCTAAACAATAGAAGACGACTAAGCACAGCCGAATACATCCGAAAATAACAGAAAACAGCTCTCAAGGCAACAGAAAGCAAGCAGATGACGGCTGTAAACGGTAGGAAACGGCCGCATACAACTAAATAGAACAGAAAACAGAGCATAACAACAGAAAGCGGGCAGATAACAGCGCTAAACAATAGAAAACGACTAAATTCAGCCGAATACAACAAGAAAATAACAGAAAATAGCTAAAAACAACAAAAAGCAGGCAGATAACAGCTGTAAACGGTAGAAAATGACCAAATACAACCGAATAGAGTCAAATCCAGCTAAAAACGACAGAAAGTAAGCAGATAACAGCGCTAAGCAACAGAAAACGACTAAATACAGCGGAATACAACTGAAAATAACAGAAAACAGCTCCTAGAACAACAGAAAGCAAGCAGATAACGGCTGTAAACGGTAGAAAAACGACCGAATACAACCAAATAGAACAGAAAACAGAGCATAACAACAGAAAGCGGGCAGATAACGGCGCTAAAACAATAGAAAATGACTAAATTCAGCCGAATACAACAAGAAAAGAACAGAAAACAGCTAAAAACAACAGAAATCAAGCAGATAACAACTGTAAACGGTACAAAACGACCAAATACAACCGAATAGAACAGAAAACAGAGCATAACAACAGAAAGCAGGCAGATAACAGCGCTAAACGACAGAAAACGACAAAACACAGCCAAATACATCCGAAAATAACAGAAAACAGCTCTCAAAACAACAGAAAGCAAGCAGATAACGGCTGTAAACGGTAGAAAACGACTGAATACAACCAAATAGAACAGAAGACAGAGCATAACAACAGAAAGAAGGCAGATAAAAGCGCTAAGCAATAAAAAACGACTAAACTCAGCCGAGTACAACAAGAAAAGAACAGAAAATAGCTAAAAACAACAGAAATCGAGTAGATAACAACTCTAAACGATAGAAAACGACCAAATACAACCGAATAGAGCCAAAACCGACAGAAAGCAAGCAGATAACAGCACTAAACAAGAGAAAAACGACTAAGCACAGCCGAATGCATCCGAAAATAACAGAAAACAGCTCTCAAAGCAACAGAAAGCAAGCAGATGACGGCTGAAAATGGTAGGAAACGGCCGCATACAACTAAATAGAACAGAAAACAGAGCATAACAACAGAAAGCGGGCAGATAACAGCGCTAAACAATAGAAAACGACTAAATTCAGCCGAATACAACAAGAAAAGAACAGAAAATAGCTAAAAACAACAGAAATCAAGCAGATAACAACTGTAGACGATAGAAAACGACCAAATACAACCGAATGGGCTCAGAACTAACTCAAAACGACAGAAAGCAAGCAGATAACAGCGGGAAACAGCAGAAAACGACTAAACACAGCCGAATACAACCAAAATGAGTAGAAAACAGCTAAAAACAACAGAAAGCAGGCAGATAGCAGCTGTAAACGGTAGAAAATGACCAAATACAACCGAATAGAGCCAAATCCGGCTAAAAACGACAGAAAGTAAGCAGATAACAGCGCTAGACAACAGAAAACCACTAAACACAGCGGAATACAACTGAAAATAACAGAGAAACAGCACTAGAACAACAGAAAGCAAGCAGATAACGGCTGTAAACGGTAGAAAGCGACCGAATACAACCAAATAGAACAGAAAACAGAGCATAACAACAGAAAGCAGGCAGATAACAGCGCTAAACAATAGAAAACGACTAAATTCAGCCGAATACAACAAGAAAAGGGCAGAAGACAGCTAAAAACAACAGAAATCAAGCAGATAACAACTGTAAACGGTACAAAACGACCAAATACACACCGAATAGAGTCAAAAACTAACGCAAAACGACAGAAAGCAAGCAGATAACGGCTGTAAACGCTAGAAAGCGACCGAGTACAACCAAATAGAACAGAAAACAGAGCATAACAACAGAAAGCGGGCAGATAACAGCGCTAAACGATAGAAAACGACTAAATTCAGCCGAGTACAACAAGAAAAGAACAGAAAATAGCCAAAAACAACAAAAAGCAGGCAGATACCAGCTGTAAACGGTAGAAAATGACCAAATACAACCGAATAGAGTCAAATCCAGCTAAAAACGACGGAAAGTAAGCAGATAACAGCGCTAAGCAACAGAAAACGACTAAATACAGCGGAATACAACTGAAAATAACAGAAAGCAGCTCCTGGAACAACAGAAAGCAAGCAGATAACGGCTGTAAACGGTAGAAATCGACCGAATACAACCAAATAGAACAGAAAACAGAGCATAACAACAGAAAGCAGGCAGATAACAGCGCTAAACAATAGAAAATGACTAAATTCAGCCGAATACAACAAGAAAAGAACAGAAAACAGCTAAAAACAACAGAAATCAGGCAGATAACAACTGCAAACGGTACAAAACGACCAAATACAACCGAATAGAACAGAAAACAGAGCATAACAACAGAAAGCAGGCAGATAACAGCGCTAAACAACAGAAAACGACAAAACACAGCCGAATACATCCGAAAATAACAGAAAACAGCTCTCAAAACAACAGAAAGCAAGCAGATAACGGCTGTAAACGGTAGAAAACGACTGAATACAACCAAATAGAACAGAAAACAGAGCATAACAACAGAAAGCGGGCAGATAACAGCGCTAAACAATAGAAAACGACTAAATTCAGCCGAATACAAAAAGAAAAGACCAGAAAATAGTCAAAAACAACAAAAAGCAGGCAGATAACAGCTGTAAACGGTAGAAAATGACCAAATACAACCGAATAGAGTCAAATCCAGCTAAAAACGACAGAAAGTAAGCAGATAACAGCGCTAAGCAAAAGAAAACGACTAAATACAGCGGAATACAACTGAAAATAACAGAAAACAGCTCCTAGAACAACAGAAAGCAAGCAGATAACGGCTGTAAACGGTAGAAAACGACCGAATACAACCAAATAAAACAGAAAACAGAGCATAACAACAGAAAGCAGGCAGATAACAGCGCTAAACAATAGAAAATGACTAAATTCATCCGAATACAACAAGAAAAGAACAGAAAACAGCTAAAAACAACAGAAATCAAGCAGATAACAACTGTAAACGGTACAAAATGACCAAATACAACCGAATAGAACAGAAAACAGAGCATAACAACAGAAAGCAGGCAGATAACAGCGCTAAACAACAGAAAACGACAAAACACAGCCGAATACATCCGACAATAACAGAAAACAGCTCTCAAAGCAACAGAAAGGAAGCAGATAACGGCTGTAAACGGTAGGAAACGGCCGCATACAACTAAATAGGACAGAAAACAGAGCATAACAACAGAAAGCGAGCAGATAACAGCGCCAAACAATAGAAAACGACTAAATTCAGCCGAATACAACAAGAAAAGAACAGAAAATAGCTAAAAACAACAGAAATCAAGCAGATAACAACTGTAAACGATAGAAAACGACCAAATACAACCGAATAGGGTCAGAACTAACTCAAAACGACAGAAGGCAAGCAGATAACAGCGGAAAACAGCAGAAAACGACTAAACACAGCCGGATACAACCAAAATGAGTAGAAAACAGCTAAAAACAACAGAAAGCAGGCAGATAACAGCTGTAAACGGTAGAAAATGACCAAATACAACCGAATAGAGCCAAATCCGGCTAAAAACGACAGAAAGTAAGCAGATAACAGCGCTAGGCAACAGAAAACCACTAAACACAGCGGAAGACAACTGAAAATAACAGAAAACAGCTCTTAGAACAACAGAAAGCAAGCAGATAACGGCTGTAAACGGTACAAAACGACCAAATACAACCGAATAGAGTCAAAACTAACGCAAACGACAGAAAGCAAGCAGATAACAACTGTAAACGGTACAAAACGACCAAATACAACCGAATAGAGTCAAAACTAACGCAAAACGACAGAAAGCAAGCAGATAACGGCTGTAAACGCTAGAAAGCGACCGAGTACAACCAAATAGAACAGAAAACAGAGCATAACAACAGAAAGCGGGCAGATAACAGCGCTAAACAATAGAAAACGACTAAATTCAGCCGAATACAACAAGAAAAGAACAGAAAATAGCTAAAAACAACAAAAAGCAGGCAGATAACAGCTGTAAACGGTAGAAAATGACCAAATACAACCGAATAGAGTCAAATCCAGCTAAAAACGACAGAAAGTAAGCAGATAACAGCGCTAAGCAACAGAAAACGACTAAATACAGCGGAATAGAACTGAAAATAACAGAAAACAGCTCCTAGAACAACAGAAAGCAAGCAGATAATGGCTGTAAACGGTAGAAAACGACCGAATACAACCAAATAGAACAGAAAACAGAGCATAACAACAGAAAGCAGGCAGATAACAGCGCTAAACAATAGAAAATGACTAAATTCAGCCGAATACAACAAGAAAAGAACAGGAAACAGCTAAAAACAACAGAAATTAAGCAGATAACAACTGTAAACGGTACAAAACGACCAAATACAACCGAATAGAACAGAAAACAGAGCATAACAACAGAAAGCAGGCAGATAACAGCGCTAAACACCAGAAAACGACAAAACACAGCCGAATACATACGAAAATAACAGAAAACAGCTCTCGAAGCAACAGAAAGCAAGCAGATAACGGCTGTAGACGGTAGATAACGACTGAATACAACCAAATAGAACAGAAAACAGAGCATAACAACAGAAAGAAGGCAGATAAAAGCGCTAAACAATAAAAAACGACTAAATTCAGACGAATACAACAAGAAAAGAACAGAAAACAGCTAAATACAAGAGAAATCAAGCAGATAACAGCTGTAAACGGTACAAAACGACCAAATACAACCGAATAGAACAGAAAACAGAGCATAACAACAGAAAGCAGGCAGATAACAGCGCTAAACAACAGAAAACGACAAAACACAGCCGAATACATCCGAAAATAAAAGAAAACAGCTCTCAAAACAACAGAAAGCAAGCAGATAACGGCTGTAAACGGTAGAAAACGACTGAATACAACCAAATAGAACAGAAAACAGAGCATAACAACAGAAAGAAGGCAGATAAAAGCGCTAAACAATAACAAAACGACTAAATTCAGCCGAATACAACAAGAAAAGAACAGAAAACAGCCAAAAACAACAGAAATCGAGTAGATAACAACTGTTAACGATAGAAAACGACCAAATACAACCGAATAGAGCCAAAACCGACAGAAAGCTAGCAGATAACAGCGCTAAACAAGAGAAAACGACTAAGCACAGCCGAATACATCCGAAAATAACAGAAAACAGCTCCCAAAGCAACAGAAAGCAAGCAGATAACGGCTGTAAACGGTAGGAAACGGCCGCATACAACTAAATACAACAGAAAACAGAGCATAACAACAGAAAGCGGGCAGATAACAGCGCTAAACAATAGAAAACGACTAAATTCAGCCGAATACAACAAGAAAAGAGCAGAAAATAGCTAAAAACAACAGAAATCAAGCAGATAACAACTGTAAACGATAGAAAACGACCAAATACAACCGAATAGGGTCAGAACTAACTCAAAACGACAGAAAGCAAGCAGATAACAGCGGGAAACAGCAGAAAACGACTAAACACAGCCGAGTACAACCAAAATGAGCAGAAAACAGCTAAAAACAACAGAAAGCAGGCAGATAACAGCTGTAAACGGTAGAAAATGACCAAATACAATCGAATAGAGCCAAATCCGGCTAAAAACGACAGAAAGTAAGCAGATAACAGCGCTAGACAACAGAAAACCACTAAACACAGCGGAAGACAACTGAAAATAACAGAAAACAGCTCTTAGAACAACAGAAAGCAAGCAGATAACGGCTGTAAACGGTACAAAACGACCAAATTCAACCGAATAGAGTCAAAACTAACGCAAAACGACAGAAAGCAAGCAGATAACGGCTGTAAACGCTAGAAAGCGACCGAGTACAACCAAATAGAACAGAAAACAGAGCATAACAACAGAAAGCGGGCAGATAACAGCGCTAAACGATAGAAAACGACTAAATTCAGCCGAATACAACAAGAAAAGAACAGAAAATAGCTAAAAACAACAGAAATCAAGCAGATAACGACTGTAAACGATAGAAAACGACCAAATACAACCGAATAGGGTCAGAACTAACTCAAAACGACAGAATGCAAGCAGATAACAGCGGGAAACAGCAGAAAACGACTGAACACAGCCGAATACAACCAAAATGAGTAGAGAACAGCTAAAAACAACAGAAAGCAGGCAGATAACAGCTGTAAACGGTAGAAAATGGCCAAATACAACCGAATAGAGCCAAATCCGGCTAAAAACGACAGAAAGTAAGCAGATAACAGCGCTAGACAACAGAAAACCACTAAACACAGCGGAGTACAACTGAAAATAACGGAAGACAGCTCTTAGAACAACAGAAAGCTAGCAGATAACGTCTGTAAACGGTAGAAAACGACCGAATACAACCAAATAGAGCAGAAAACAGAGCATAACAACAGAAAGCAGGCAGATAACAGCGCTAAACAATAGAAAACGACTAAATTCAGCCGAATACAACAAGAAAAGGAGAGAAAACAGCTAAAAACAACAGAAATCAAGCAGATAACAACTGTAAACGGTACAAAACGACCAAATACAACCGAATAGAGTCAAAACTAACGCAAAACGACAGAAAGCAAGCAGATAACGGCTGTAAACGCTAGAAAGCGACCGAGTACAACCAAATAGAACAGAAAACAGAGCATAACAACAGAAAGCGGGCAGATAACAGCGCTAAACAATAGAAAACGACTAAATTCAGCCGAATACAACAGGAAAAGAACAGAAAATAGCTAAAAACAACAAAAAGCAGGCAGATAACAGCTGTAAACGGTAGAAAATGACCAAATACAACCGAATAGAGCCAAATCCAGCTAAAAACGACAGAAAGTAAGCAGATAACAGCGCTAAGCAACAGAAAACGACTAAATACAGCGGAATACAACTGAAAATAACAGAAAACAGCTCCGAGAACAACAGAAAGCAAGCAGATAACGGCTGTAAACGGTAGAAAACGACCGAATACAACCAAAGAGAACAGAAAACAGAGCATAACAACAGAAAGCAGGCAGATAACAGCGCTAAACAATAGAAAATGACTAAATTCAGCCGAATACGACAAGAAAAGAACAGAAAACAGCTAAAAACAACAGAAATCAAGCAGATAACAACTGTAAACGGTACAAAACGACCAAATACAACCGAATAGAACCGAAAACAGAGCATAACAACAGAAAGCAGGCAGATAACAGCGCTAAACAACAGAAAACGACAAAACACAGCCGAATACATCCGAAAATAACAGAAAACAGCTCTCAAAACAACAGAAAGCAAGCAGATAACGGCTGTAAACGGTAGAAAACGACTGAATACAACCAAATAGAACAGAAAACAGAGCATAACAACAGAAAGAAGGCAGATAAAAGCGCTAAACAATAAAAAACGACCAAATTCAGCCGAATACAACAAGAAAAGAACAGAAAATAGCTAAAAACAACAGAAATCAGGCAGATGACAACTGGAAACGATAGAAAACGACCAAATACAACCGAATAGGGTCAGAACTAACTCGAAACGACAGAAATCAAGCAGATAACAGCGGGAAACAGCAGAAAACGACTAAACACAGCCGAATACATCCGAAAATAACAGAAAACAGCTCTCAAAACAACAGAAAGCAAGCAGATAACGGCTGTAAACGGTAGAAAACGACTGAATACAACCAAATAGAACAGAAAACAGAGCATAACAACAGAAAGAAGGCAGATAAAAGCGCTAAACAATAAAAAACGACTAAATTCAGCCGAATACAACAAGAAAAGAACAGAAAATAGCTAAAAACAACAAAAGCAGGCAGATAACAGCTGTAAACGGTAGAAAATGACCAAATACAACCGAATAGAGCCAAATCCAGCTAAAAACGACAGAAAGTAAGCAGATAACAGCGCTAAGCAACAGAAAACGACTAAATACAGCGGAATACAACTGAAAATAACAGCTCCTAGAACAACAGAAAGCAAGCAGATAACGGCTGTAAACGGTAGAAAACGACCGAATACAACCAAATAGAACAGAAAACAGAGCATAACAACAGAAAGCAGGCAGATAACAGCGCTAAACAATAGAAAATGACTAAATTCAGCCGAATACAACAAGAAAAGAACAGAAAACAGCTAAAAACAACAGAAATCAAGCAGATAACAACTGTAAACTGTACAAAACGACCAAATACAACCGAACAGAACAGATAACAGAGCATAACAACAGAAAGCAGGCAGATAACAGCGCTAAACAACAGAAAACGACAAAACACAGCCGAATACATCCGAAAATAACAGAAAACAGCTCTCAAAACAACAGAAAGCAAGCAGATAACGGCTGTAAACGGTAGAAAACGAGTGAATACAACCAAATAGAACAGAAAACAGAGCATAACAGCAGAAAGAAGGCAGATAAAAACACTAAACAATAAAAAACGACTAAATTCAGCCGAATACAACAAGAAAAGAACAGAAAACAGCTAAAAACAACAGAAGTCGAGTAGATAACAACTGTAAACGATAGAAAACGACCAAATACAACCGAATAGAGCCAAAACCGACAGAAAGCGAGCAGATAACACCGCCAAACAAGAGAAAACGACTAAGCACAGCCGAATACATCCGAAAATAACAGAAAACAGCTCTCAAAGCAACAGAAAGCAAGCAGATAACGGCTGTAAACGGTAGAAAACGACCGAATACAACCAAAAAGAACAGAAAACAGAGCACAACAACAGAAAGCAGGCAGATAACAGCGCTAAACAATAGAAGACGACTAAATTCAGCCAAATACAACAAGAAAAGGAGAGAAAACGGCTAAAAACAACAGAAATCAAGCAGATAACAACTGTAAACGGTACAAAACGACCAAATGCAACCGAATAGAGTCAAAACTAACGCAGAACGACAGAAAGCAAGCAGATAACGGCTGTAAACGCTAGAAAGGGACCGAGTACAACCAAATAGAACAGAAAACAGAGCATAACAACAGAAAGCGGGCAGATAACAGCGCTAAACAATAGAAAACGACTAAATTCAGCCGAATACAACAAGAAAAGAACAGAAAATAGCTAAAAACAACAAAAAGCAGGCAGATAACAGCTGTAAAAGGTAGAAAATGACCAAATACAACCGAATAGAGCCAAATCCAGCTAAAAACGACAGAAAGTAAGCAGATAACAGCGCTAAGCAACAGAAAACGACTAAATACAGCGGAGCCAAATCCAGCTAAAAACGACAGAAAGTAAGCAGATAACAGCGCTAAGCAACAGAAAACGACTAAATACAGCGGAATACAACTGAAAATAACAGCTCCTAGAACAACAGAAAGCAAGCAGATAACGGCTGTAAACGGTAGAAAACGACCGAATACAACCAAATAGAACAGAAAACAGAGCATAACAACAGAAAGCAGGCAGATAACAGCGCTAAAACAATAGAAAATGACTAAATTCAGCCGAATACAACAAGAAAAGAACAGAAAACAGCTAAAAAACAACAGAAATCAAGCAGATAACAACTGTAAACTGTACAAAAACGACCCAAATACAACCGAACAGAACAGAAAACAGAGCATAACAACAGAAAGCAGGCAGATAACAGCGCTAAACAACAGAAAACGACAAAACACAGCCGAATACATCCGAAAATAACAGAAAACAGCTCTCAAAACAACAGAAAGCAAGCAGATAACGGCTGTAAACGGTAGAAAACGAGTGAATACAACCAAATAGAACAGAAAACAGAGCATAAGAGCAGAAAGAAGGCAGATAAAAACACTAAACAATAAAAAACGACTAAATTCAGCCGAATACAACAAGAAAAGAACAGAAAACAGCTAAAAACAACAGAAGTCGAGTAGATAACAACTGTAAACGATAGAAAACGACCAAATACAACCGAATAGAGCCAAAAACCGACAGAAAGCGAGCAGATAACACCGCCAAACAAGAGAAAACGACTAAGCACAGCCGAATACATCCGAAAATAACAGAAAAACAGCTCTCAAAGCAACAGAGAGCAAGCAGATAACGGCTGTAAACGGTAGAAAACGACCGAATACAACCAAATAGAACAGAAAACAGAGCATAACAACAGAAAGCAGGCAGATAACAGCGCTAAACAATAGAAGACGACTAAATTCAGCCAAATACAACAAGAAAAGGAGAGAAAACGGCTAAAAACAACAGAAATCAAGCAGATAACAACTGTAAACGGTAGAAAATGACCAAATACAACCGAATAGAGCCAAATCCAGCTAAAAACGACAGAAAGTAAGCAGATAACAGCGCTAAGCAACAGAAAACGACTAAATACAGCGGAATACAACTGAAACTAACAGAAAACAGCTCCTAGAACAACAGAAAGCAAGCAGATAACGGCTGTAAACGGTAGAAAACGACTGAATACAACCAAATAGAACAGAAAACAGAGCATAGCAACAGAAAGAACGCAGATAAAAGCGCTAAACAATAAAAAACGACTAAATTCAGCCGAATACAACAAGAAAAGGACAGAAAACAGCTAAAAACAACAGAAATCGAGCAGATAACAACTGTAAACGATAGAAAACGACAAAATACAACCGAATAGAGCCAAAGCCGACAGAAAGCAAGCAGATAACAGCGCTAAACAAGAGAAAATGACTAAGCACAGCCGAATACATCCGAAAATAACAGAAAACAGCACTCAAAGCAACAGAAAGCAAGCAGATAACGGCTGTAAACGGTAGGAAAACGGCCGCATACAACTAAATAGAACAGAAAACAGAGCATAACAACAGAAACCAGGCAGATAATAGCGCTAAACAACAGAAAACGACAAAACGCAGCCGAATACATCCGGAAATAACAGAAAACAGCTCTCAAAACAACAGAAAGCTGAGCAGATAACGGCTGTAAACGGTAGAAGACGACTGAATACAACCAAATAGAACAGAAAACAGAGCATAGCAACAGAAAGAACGCAGATAAAAGCGCTAAACAATAAAAAACGACTAAATTCAGCCGAATACAACAAGAAAAGGACAGAAAACAGCTAAAAACAACAGAAATCGAGCAGATAACAACTGTAAACGATAGAAAACGACCAAATACAACCGAATAGAGCCAAATCCGGCTAAAAAGTCAGAAAGTAAGCAGATAACAGCGCTAGACAACAGAAAACCACTAAACACAGCGGAATACAACTGAAAATAACAGAAAACAGCTCCTAGAACAACAGAAAGCAAGCAGATAATGGCTGTAAACGGTAGAAAACGACCGAATACAACCAAATAGAACAGAAAACAGAGCATAACAACAGAAAGCGGGGCAGATAACAGCGCTAAACAATAGAAAACGACTAAATTCAGCCGAATACAACAGGAAAAGAACAGAAAATAGCTAAAAAACAACAAAAAGCAGGCAGATAACAGCTGTAAACGGTAGAAAATGACCAAATACAACAGAATAGAGCCAAATCCAGCTAAAAACGACAGAAAGTAAGCAGATAACAGCGCTAAGCAACAGAAAACGACTAAATACAGCGGAATACAAACTGAAAATAACAGAAAACAGCTCCGAGAACAACAGAAAGCAAGCAGATAACGGCTGTAAACGGTAGAAAACGACCGAATACAACCAAATAGAACAGAAAACAGAGCATAACAACAGAAAGCAGGCAGATAACAGCGCTAAACAATAGAAAATGACTAAATTCAGCCGAATACGACAAGAAAAGAACAGAAAACAGCTAAAAACAACAGAAATCAAGCAGATTAACAACTGTAAACGGTACAAAACGACCAAATACAACCGAATAGAACCGAAAAACAGAGCATAACAACAGAAAGCAGGCAGATAACAGCGCTAAACAACAGAAAACGACAAAACACAGCCGAATACATCCGAAAATAACAGAAAACAGCTCTCAAAACAACAGAAAGCAAGCAGATAACGGCTGTAAATGGTAGAAAACGACTGAATACAAACCAAATAGAACAGAAAACAGAGCATAACAACAGAAAGAAGGCAGATAAAAGCGCTAAACAATAAAAAAACGACTAAATTCAGCCGAATACAACAAGAAAAGAACAGAAAATAGCTAAAAACAACAGAAATCAGGCAGATAACAACTGGAAAACGATAGAAAACGACCAAATACAACCGAATAGGGTCAGAAACTAACTCGAAACGACAGAAATCAAGCAGACAACAGCGGGAAACAGCAGAAAACGACTAAACACAGCCGAATACATCCGAAAATAACAGAAAACAGCTCTCAAAACAACAGAAAGCAAGCAGATAACGGCTGTAAACGGTAGAAAACGACTGAATACAACCAAATAGAACAGAAAACAGAGCATAACAACAGAAAGAAGGCAGATAAAAGCGCTAAACAATAAAAAACGACTAAATTCAGCCGAATACAACAAGAAAAGAACAGAAAATAGCTAAAAACAACAAAAAGCAGGCAGATAACAGCTGTAAACGGTAGAAAATGACCAAATACAACCGAATAGAGCCAAATCCAGCTAAAAACGACAGAAAGTAAGCAGATAACAGCGCTAAGCAACAGAAAACGACTAAATACAGCGGAATACAACTGAAAATAACAGCTCCTAGAACAACAGAAAGCAAGCAGATAACGGCTGTAAACGGTAGAAAACGACCGAATACAACCAAATAGAACAGAAAACAGAGCATAACAACAGAAAGCAGGCAGATAACAACTGTAAACTGTACAAAACGACCAAATACAACCGAGCAGAACAGAAAACAGAGCATAACAACAGAAAGCAGGCAGATAACAGCGCTAAAACAACAGAAAACGACAAAACACAGCCGAATACATCCGAAAATAACAGAAAACAGCTCTCAAAACAACAGAAAGCAAGCAGATAACGGCTGTAAACGGTAGAAAACGAGTGAATACAACCAAATAGAACAGAAAACAGAGCATAACAGCAGAAAGAAGGCAGATAAAAACACTAAACAATAAAAAACGACTAAATTCAGCCGAATACAACAAGAAAAGAACAGAAAACAGCTAAAAAACAACAGAAGTCGAGTAGATAACAACTGTAAACGATAGAAAACGACCAAATACAACCGAATAGAGCCAAAACCGACAGAAAGCGAGCAGATAACACCGCCAAACAAGAGAAAACGACTAAGCACAGCCGAATACATCCGAAAATAACAGAAAACAGCTCTCAAAGCAACAGAAAGCAAGCAGATAACGGCTGTAAACGGTAGAAAACGACCGAATACAACCAAAAAGAACAGAAAACAGAGCACAACAACAGAAAGCAGGCAGATAACAGCGCTAAACAATAGAAGACGACTAAATTCAGCCAAATACAACAAGAAAAGGAGAGAAAACGGCTAAAAACAACAGAAATCAAGCAGATAACAACTGTAAACGGTACAAAACGACCAAATGCAACCGAATAGAGTCAAAACTAACGCAGAACGACAGAAAGCAAGCAGATAACGGCTGTAAACGCTAGAAAGGGACCGAGTACAACCAAATAGAACAGAAAACAGAGCATAACAACAGAAAGCGGGCAGATAACAGCGCTAAACAATAGAAAACGACTAAATTCAGCCGAATACAACAAGAAAAGAACAGAAAATAGCTAAAAACAACAAAAAGCAGGCAGATAACAGCTGTAAACGGTAGAAAATGACCAAATACAACCGAATAGAGCCAAATCCAGCTAAAAACGACAGAAAGTAAGCAGATAACAGCGCTAAGCAACAGAAAACGACTAAATACAGCGGAATACAACTGAAAATAACAGCTCCTAGAACAACAGAAAGCAAGCAGATAACGGCTGTAAACGGTAGAAAACGACCGAATACAACCAAATAGAACAGAAAACAGAGCATAACAACAGAAAGCAGGCAGATAACAGCGCTAAACAATAGAAAATGACTAAATTCAGCCGAATACAACAAGAAAAGAACAGAAAAACAGCTAAAAACAACAGAAATCAAGCAGATAACAACTGTAAACTGTACAAAACGACCAAATACAACCGAACAGAACAGAAAACAGAGCATAACAACAGAAAGCAGGCAGATAACAGCGCTAAACAACAGAAAACGACAAAACACAGCCGAATACATCCGAAAATAACAGAAAAACAGCTCTCAAAACAACAGAAAGCAAGCAGATAACGGCTGTAAACGGTAGAAAACGAGTGAATACAACCAAATAGAACAGAAAACAGAGCATAACAGCAGAAAGAAGGCAGATAAAAACACTAAACAATAAAAAACGACTAAATTCAGCCGAATACAACAAGAAAAGAACAGAAAACAGCTAAAAACAACAGAAGTCGAGTAGATAACAACTGTAAACGATAGAAAACGACCAAATACAACCGAATAGAGCCAAAACCGACAGAAAGCGAGCAGATAACACCGCCAAACAAGAGAAAACGACTAAGCACAGCCGAATACATCCGAAAATAACAGAAAACAGCTCTCAAAGCAACAGAAAGCAAGCAGATAACGGCTGTAAACGGTAGAAAAACGACCGAATACAACCAAAAAGAACAGAAAACAGAGCACAACAACAGAAAGCAGGCAGATAACAGCGCTAAACAATAGAAGACGACTAAATTCAGCCAAATACAACAAGAAAAGGAGAGAAAACGGCTAAAAACAACAGAAATCAAGCAGATAACAACTGTAAACGGTACAAAACAACCAAATGCAACCGAATAGAGTCAAAACTAACGCAGAACGACAGAAAGCAAGCAGATAACGGCTGTAAACGCTAGAAAGGGACCGAGTACAACCAAATAGAACAGAAAACAGAGCATAACAACAGAAAGCGGGCAGATAACAGCGCTAAACAATAGAAAACGACTAAATTCAGCCGAATACAACAAGAAAAGAACAGAAAATAGCTAAAAACAACAAAAAGCAGGCAGATAACAGCTGTAAACGGTAGAAAATGACCAAATACAACCGAATAGAGCCAAATCCAGCTAAAAACGACAGAAAGTAAGCAGATAACAGCGCTAAGCAACAGAAAACGACTAAATACAGCGGAATACAACTGAAAATAACAGCTCCTAGAACAACAGAAAGCAAGCAGATAACGGCTGTAAACGGTAGAAAACGACCGAATACAACCAAATAGAACAGAAAACAGAGCATAACAACAGAAAGCAGGCAGATAACAGCGCTAAACAATAGAAAATGACTAAATTCAGCCGAATACAACAAGAAAAAGAACAGAAAACAGCTAAAAACAACAGAAATCAAGCAGATAACAACTGTAAACTGTACAAAACGACCAAATACAACCGAACAGAACAGAAAACAGAGCATAACAACAGAAAGCAGGCAGATAACAGCGCTAAACAACAGAAAACGACAAAACACAGCCGAATACATCCGAAAATAACAGAAAACAGCTCTCAAAACAACAGAAAGCAAGCAGATAACGGCTGTAAACGGTAGAAAACGAGTGAATACAACCAAATAGAACAGAAAACAGAGCATAACAGCAGAAAGAAGGCAGATAAAAACACTAAACAATAAAAAACGACTAAATTCAGCCGAATACAACAAGAAAAGAACAGAAAACAGCTAAAAACAACAGAAGTCGAGTAGATAACAACTGTAAACGATAGAAAACGACCAAATACAACCGAATAGAGCCAAAACCGACAGAAAGCGAGCAGATAACACCGCCAAACAAGAGAAAAACGACTAAGCACAGCCGAATACATCCGAAAATAACAGAAAACAGCTCTCAAAGCAACAGAAAGCAAGCAGATAACGGCTGTAAACGGTAGAAAACGACCGAATACAACCAAATAGAACAGAAAACAGAGCATAACAACAGAAAGCAGGCAGATAACAGCGCTAAACAATAGAAGACGACTAAATTCAGCCAAATACAACAAGAAAAGGAGAGAAAACGGCTAAAAACAACAGAAATCAAGCAGATAACAACTGTAAACGGTAGAAAATGACCAAATACAACCGAATAGAGCCAAATCCAGCTAAAAACGACAGAAAGTAAGCAGATAACAGCGCTAAGCAACAGAAAACGACTAAATACAGCGGAATACAACTGAAACTAACAGAAAACAGCTCCTAGAACAACAGAAAGCAAGCAGATAACGGCTGTAAATGGTAGAAAAACGACTGAATACAACCAAATAGAACAGAAAACAGAGCATAGCAACAGAAAGAACGCAGATAAAAGCGCTAAACAAAAAAAACGACTAAATTCAGCCGAATACAACAAGAAAAGGACAGAAAACAGCTAAAAACAACAGAAATCGAGCAGATAACAACTGTAAACGATAGAAAACGACAAAATACAACCGAATAGAGCCAAAGCCGACAGAAAGCAAGCAGATAACAGCGCTAAACAAGAGAAAATGACTAAGCACAGCCGAATACATCCGAAAATAACAGAAAACAGCACTCAAAGCAACAGAAAGCAAGCAGATAACGGCTGTAAATGGTAGGAAACGGCCGCATACAACTAAATAGAACAGAAAACAGAGCATAACAACAGAAAGCAGGCAGATAATAGCGCTAAACAACAGAAAACGACAAAACACAGCCGAATACATCCGGAAATAACAGAAAACAGCTCTCAAAACAACAGAAAGCTAGCAGATAACGGCTGTAAACGGTAGAAGACGACTGAATACAACCAAATAGAACAGAAAACAGAGCATAGCAACAGAAAGAACGCAGATAAAAGCGCTAAACAATAAAAAACGACTAAATTCAGCCGAATACAACAAGAAAAGGACAGAAAAACAGCTAAAAACAACAGAAATCGAGCAGATAACAACTGTAAACGATAGAAAACGACCAAATACAACCGAATAGAGCCAAATCCGGCTAAAAAGTCAGAAAGTAAGCAGATAACAGCGCTAGACAACAGAAAACCACTAAACACAGCGGAATACAACTGAAAATAACAGAAAACAGCTCCTAGAACAACAGAAAGCAAGCAGATAATGGCTGTAAACGGTAGAAAACGACCGAATACAACCAAATAGAACAGGAAACAGAGCATAACAACAGAAAGCAGGCAGATAACAGCGCTAAACAATAGAAAACGACAAAATTCAGCCGAATACAAAAAGAAGAGGACAGAAAACAGCTAAAAGCAACAGAAATCAAGCAGATAACAACTGTAAACGGTACAAAACGACCAAATACAACCGAATAGAGTCAAAACTAAGGCAAAACGACAGAAAGCAAGCAGATAACGGCTGTAAACGCTAGAAAGCGACCGGGTACAACCAAATAGAACAGAAAAACAGAGCATAACAACAGAAAGCGGGCAGATAACAGCGCTAAACAATAGAAAACGACTAAATTCAGCCGGATACAACAAGAAAAGAACAGAAAATAGCTAAAAACAACAAAAAGCAGGCAGATAACAGCTGTAAACGGTAGAAAATGACCAAATGCAACCGAATAGAGCCAAATCCAGCTAAAAACGACAGAAAGTAAGCAGATAACAGCGCTAAGCAACAGAAAACGACTAAATACAGCGGCATACAACTGAAAATAACAGAAAACAGCTCCTAGAACAACAGAAAGCAAGCAGATAATGCCTGTAAACGGTAGAAAACGACCGAATACAACCAAATAGAACAGAAAACAGAGCATAGCAACAGAAAGAACGCAGATAAAAGCGCTAAACAATAAAAAACGACTAAATTCAGCCGAATACAACAAGAAAAGAACAGAAAACAGCTAAAAACAACAGAAGTCGACTATATAACAACTGTAAACGATAGAAAACGACCAAATACAACCGAATAGAGCCAAAACCGACAGAAAGCAAGCAGATAACACCGCCAAACAAGAGAAAACGACTAAGCACAGCCGAATACATCCGAAAATAACAGAAAACAGCTCTCAAAGCAACAGAAAGCAAGCAGATAACGGCTGTAAACGGTAGAAAACGACCGAATACAACCAAATAGAACAGAAAACAGAGCATAATAACAGAAAGCAGGCAGATAACAGCGCTAAACAATAGAAGACGACTAAATTCAGCCAAATACAACAAGAAAAGGACAGAAAACGGCTAAAAACAACAGAAATCAAGCAGATAACAACTGTAAACGGTACAAAACGACCAAATGCAACCGAATAGAGTCAAAACTAACGCAAAAACGACAGAAAGCAAGCAGATAACGGCTGTAAATGCTAGAAAGGGACCGAGTACAACCAAATAGAACAGAAAACAGAGCATAACAACAGAAAGCGGGCAGATAACAGCGCTAAACAATAGAAAACGACTAAATTCAGCCGAATACAACAAGAAAAGAACAGAAAACAGCTAAAAAACAACAGAAGTCGAGTATATAACAACTGTAAACGATAGAAAACGACCAAATACAACCGAATAGAGCCAAAAACCGACAGAAAGCAAGCAGATGACACCGCCCAAACAAGAGAAAACGACTAAGCACAGCCGAATACGTCCGAAAATAACAGAAAACAGCTCTCAAAGCAACAGAAAGCAAGCAGATAACGGCTGTAAACGGTAGAAAACGACCGAATACAACCAAATAGAACAGAAAACAGAGCATAACAACAGAAAGCAGGCAGATAACAGCGCTAAACAATAGAAAACGACTAAATTCAGCCGAATACAACAAGAAAAGAACAGAAAATAGCTAAAAACAACAAAAAGCAGGCAGATAACAGCTGTAAACGGTAGAGAATGACCAAATACAACCGAATAGAGTCAAATCCAGCTAAAAACGACAGAAAGTAAGCAGGTAACAGCGCTAAGCAACAGAAAACGACTAAATACAGCGGAATACAACTGAAAATAACAGAAAACAGCTCCTAGAACAACAGAAAGCAAGCAGACAACGGCTGTAAACGGTAGAAAACGACCGAATACAACCAAACAAAACAGAGCATAACAACAGAAAGCAGGCAGGTAACAGCGCTAAACAATAGAAAATGACCAAATTCAGCCGAATACAACAAGAAAAGAACAGAAAACAGCTAAAAACAACAGAAATCAAGCAGATAACAACTGCAAACGGTACAAAACGACCAAATACAACCGAATAGAACAGAAAACAGAGCATAACAACAGAAAGCAGGCAGATACCAGCGCTAAACAACAGAAAAACGACAAAAACACAGCCGAATACATCCGAAAATAACAGAAAACAGCTCTCAAAACAACAGAAAGCAAGCAGATAACGGCTGTAAACGGTAGAAAACGACTAAATACATCCAAATAGAACAGAAAACAGAGCATAACAACTGAAAGAAGGCAGATAAAAGCGTTGAACCATAAAAAACGACTAAATTCAGCCGAATACAACAAGAAAAGAACAGAAAACAGCTAAAAACAAAAGAAATCGGGTAGATAACAACTGTAAACTATAGAAAACGACCAAATACAACCGAATAGAGCCAAAACCGACAGAAAGCAAGCAGATAACAGCGCTAAACAAGAGAAAACGACTAAGCACAGCCGAATACATCCGAAAATAACAGAAAACAGCTCTCAAAGCAACAGAAAGCTAGCAGATAACGGCTGTAAACGGTAGGAAATGGCCGCATACAACTAAATAGAACAGAAAACAGAGCATAACAACAGAAAGCGGGCAGATAACAGCGCTAAACAATAGAAAACGACTAAATTCAGCCGAATACAACAAGAAAAGAACAGAAAATAGATAAAAACAACAGAAATCAAGCAGATAACAACTGTAAACGATAGAAAACGACCAAATACAACCGAATAGGGTCAGAACTAACTCAAAACGACAGAAAGCAAGCAGATAACAGCGGGAAACAGCAGAAAACGACTAAACACAGCCGAATACATCCGAAAATAACAGAAAACAGCTCTCAAAACAACAGAAAGCAAGCAGATAACGGCTGTAAACGGTAGAAAACGACTAAATACAACCGAATAGAACAGAAAACAGAGCATAACAACAGAAAGCAGGCAGATAACAGCGCTAAACAATAGAAAAACGACTAAATTCAGCCGAATACAACAAGAAAAAGGACAGAAAATAGCTAAAAACAACAAAAAGCAGGCAGATAACAGCTGTAAACGGTAGAAAATGACCAAATACAACCGAATAGAGTCAAATCCAGCTAAAAACGACAGAAAGTAAGCAGGTAACAGCGCTAAGCAACAGAAAACGACTAAATACAGCGGAATACAACTGAAAATAACAGAAAACAGCTCCTAGAACAACAGAAAGCAAGCAGACAACGGCTGTAAACGGTAGAAAACGACCGAATACAACCAAATAAAACAGAGCATAACAACAGAAAGCAGGCAGGTAACAGCGCTAAACAATAGAAAATGACCAAATTCAGCCGAATACAACAAGAAAAGAACAGAAAACAGCTAAAAACAACAGAAATCAAGCAGATAACAACTGCAAACGGTACAAAACGACCAAATACAACCGAATAGAACAGAAAACAGAGCATAACAACAGAAAGCAGGCAGATACCAGCGCTAAACAACAGAAAACGACAAAACACAGCCGAATACATCCGAAAATAACAGAAAACAGCTCTCAAAACAACAGAAAGCAAGCAGATAACGGCTGTAAAACGGTAGAAAACGACTAAATACATCCAAATAGAACAGAAAACAGAGCATAACAACTGAAAGAAGGCAGATAAAAGCGTTGAACCATAAAAAACGACTAAATTCAGCCGAATACAACAAGAAAAGAACAGAAAACAGCTAAAAAACAAAAGAAATCGGGTAGATAACAACTGTAAACTATAGAAAACGACCAAATACAACCGAATAGAGCCAAAACCGACAGAAAGCAAGCAGATAACAGCGCTAAACAAGAGAAAACGACTAAGCACAGCCGAATACATCCGAAAATAACAGAAAACAGCTCTCAAAGCAACAGAAAGCTAGCAGATAACGGCTGTAAAACGGTAGGAAATGGCCGCATACAACTAAATAGAACAGAAAACAGAGCATAACAACAGAAAGCGGGCAGATAACAGCGCTAAACAATAGAAAACGACTAAATTCAGCCGAATACAACAAGAAAAGAACAGAAAATAGATAAAAACAACAGAAATCAAGCAGATAACAACTGTAAACGATAGAAAACGACCAAATACAACCGAATAGGGTCAGAACTAACTCAAAACGACAGAAAGCAAGCAGATAACAGCGGGAAACAGCAGAAAACGACTAAACACAGCCGAATACATCCGAAAATAACAGAAAACAGCTCTCAAAACAACAGAAAGCAAGCAGATAACGGCTGTAAACGGTAGAAACGACTAAATACAACCGAATAGAACAGAAAACAGAGCATAAACAACAGAAAGCAGGCAGATAACAGCGCTAAACAATAGAAAACGACTAAATTCAGCCGAATACAACAAGAAAAGGACAGAAAACAGCTAAAAACAACAGAAATCAAGCAGATAAGAACTGTAAACGGTACAAAACGACCAAATACAACCGAATAGAGTCAAAACTAACGCAAAACGACAGAAAGCAAGCAGATAACGGCTGTAAACGCTAGAAAGCGACCGAGTACAACCAAATAGAACAGAAAACAGAGCATAACAACAGAAAGCGGGCAGATAACAGCGCTAAACAATAGAAAACGACTAAATTCAGCCGAATACAACAAGAAAAGAACAGAAAATAGCTAAAAACAACAAAAAGCAGGCAGATAACAGCTGTAAACGGTAGAAAATGACCAAATACAACCGAATAGAGTCAAATCCAGCTAAAAACGACAGAAATTAAGCAGATAACAGCGCTAAGCAACAGAAAACGACTAAATGCAGCGGAATACAACTGAAAATAACAGAAAATAGCTCCTAGAACAACAGAAAGCAAGCAGATAACGGCTATAAACGGTAGAAAACGACCGAATACAACCAAATAAAACAGAGCATAACAACAGAAAGCAGGCAGATAACAGCGCTAAACAACAGAAAACGACAAAACACAGCCGAATACATCCGAAAATAACAGAAAACAGCTCCCAAAACAACAGAAAGCAAGCAGATAACGGCTGTAAACGGTAGAAAACGACTGAATACAACCAAATAGAACAGAAAACAGAGCACAACAACAGAAAGAAGGCAGATAAGAGCGCTAAACAATAAAAAAACGACTAAATTCAGCCGAATACAACAAGAAAAGAACAGAAAACAGCTAAAAACTACAGAAATCGAGTAGATAACAACTGTAAACGATAGAAAACGACCAAATACAACCGAATAGAGCCAAAACCGACAGAGAGCAAGCAGATAACAGCGCTAAACAAGAGAAAACGACTAAGCACAGCCGAATACATCCGAAAATAACAGAAGACAGCTCTCAAAGCAACAGAAAGCAAGCAAATAACGGCTGTAAACGGTAGGAAACGGCCGCATACAACTAAATAGTACAGAAAACAGAGCATAACAACAGAAAGCGGGCAGATAACAGCGCTAAACTATAGAAAACGACTAATTTCAGCCGAACACAACAAGAAAAGAACAGAAAATAGCTAAAAACAACAGAAATCAAGCAGATAACAACTGTAAACGATAGAAAACGACCAAATACAACCGAATAGGGTCAGAACTAACTCAAAACGACAGAAAGCAAGCAGATAACAGCGGGAGACAGCAGAAAACGACTAAACACAGCCGAATACAACCAAAATGAGTAGAAAACAGCCAAAAACAACAGAAAGCAGGCAGATAACAGCTGTAAACGGTAGAAAATGACCAAATACAACCGAGTAGAGCCAAATCCGGCTAAAAATGACAGAAAGTAAGCAGATAACAGCGCTAGACAACAGAAAACCACTAAACACAGCGGAATACAACTGAAAATAACAGAAAACAGCTCCTAGAACAACAGAAAGCAAGCAGATAACGGCTGTAAAACGGTAGAAAACGACCGAATACAACCAAATAGAACAGAAAACAGAGCATAACAGCAGAAAGCAGGCAGATAACAGCGCTAAACAATAGAAAAACGACTAAATTCAGCCGAATACAACAAGAAAAGAACAGAAAATAGCTAAAAACAACAAAAAGCAGGCAGATAACAGCTGTAAACGGTAGAAAATGACCAAATACAACCGAATAGAGTCAAATCCAGCTAAAAACGACCGAAAGTAAGCAGATAACATTGCTAAGCAACAGAAAACGACTAAATACAGCGGAATACAACTGAAAATAACAGAAAACAGCTCCTAGAACAACAGAAAGCAAGCAGATAACGGCTGTAAACGGTAGAAAACGACCGAATACAACCAAATAGAACAGAAAACAGAGCATAACAACAGAAAGCAGGCAGATAACAGCGCTAAACGATAGAAAATGACTAAATTCAGCCGAATACAACAAGAAAAGAACAGAAAACAGCTAAAAACAACAGAAATCAAGCAGATAACAACTGCAAACGGTACAAAACGACCAAATACAACCGAATAGAACAGAAAACAGGGCATAACAACAGAAAGCAGGCAGATAACAGCGCTAAACAACAGAAAACGACAAAACGCAGCCGAATATATCCGAAAATAACAGAAAACAGCTCTCAAAACAACAGAAAGCAAGCAGATAACGGCTGTAAACGGCAGAAAACGACTGAATACAACCAAATAGAACAGAAAATAGAGCATAACAACAGAAAGAAGGCAGATAAAAGCGCTAAACAATAAAAAACGACTAAATTCAGCCGAATACAACAAGAAAAGAACAGAAAACAGCTAAAAACAACAGAAATCGAGTAGATAACAACTGTAAACGATAGAAAACGAACAAATACAACCGAATAGAGCCAAAACCGACAGAAAGCAAGCAGATAACAGCGCTAAACAAGAGAAAACGACTAAGCACAGCCGAATACATCCGAAAATAACAGAAAA